>VZTY01027548.1:0-13389 GCA_013400935.1 Turnix velox
ATTCTATGATTCTATGCTGCTTGGCATGTGTGGGACATTGTCAGCCACTCTCCATTCAGCTCATTAATTTCTGATGAGGTAACCAAGACATTTCCTAGTGAACAAGGGGGCCTAGGACTGGTGCTAAGTTGCCCTGTGCACTGGTTGTCCCCCATCCTCTCTTACGCAGGGCTTCATGGCTCTACAGGGACTATCTCTGGGCTCTACTGATGCTGCAGATTTCTTTGCTGAGCTCAAGAGGAGCACGTTCTGCTCCTCTCAGAGAGGAGACTACTAGCAAGGACAGGCAAAGCCATTTTTTCAATTTGTTCTTGATTTTTTCCATATTCTCTTTATGGTGCATTACCTTCCCCTCTCCCATGTTCAGGGGCTATGACCGTGCCTGGCTTCTGCTGCAAGGGCTGGGTTAATGGAGAAGTTTCATCACCTCTCCCCAAACTCCACAACCACCCAGGACCCCTGCTCAATCTTCCTTCTGTCAGCACCAAATACATACTGTTATGATTATAACATGAAGAGGGGTGACTCTGTTTTACCTCAAAGAGATGAAAGGTTTACAAAGGGTTAAAATAACTTCGCTTTTTTCTCCTTTTCCCCCCTTTCTTTTTCTTTTTTCCCCTTTCTTTTTCTTCTTTTCCCTTTCTTCTTTTTCCTTTTTCTTCTTTTTCCTTTCTTTTTCCTTTCTTCTTTTTTCCTTTTTCCTTTCTTTCTTTTTTCCTTTCTTTTTCCTTTCTTTCTTCTTTTTCCTTTTTCCTTTTTTTTTTCCTTTCTTTCTTCTTTTTCCTTTCTTCTTTTTCCTTCCTTCTTTTTCCTTTCTTTCTTCTTTTNTATCATAACTCATTCACAAATCTCATCTCAATCCAAGTTTTTTGTAGTCACTTTTTTTCTTCTTTTTCCTTTCTTTCTTCTTTTTCCTTTCTTTTTCCTTTTCTTTCTTCTTTTCCTTTCTGATTTTTCCTTTCTTTTTCTTCTTTTTCCTTTTTCCTTTCTCTCCTCTTCTTTTTCCTTTCCCTCCCTATCTTCTTCCTTTACCTCCCTTTCTTTTTCTTTCTTTTTTTTTAAACTGTTCACAATGGCAAATGTTATTTATATTAAAGGGAAAATCCAGAACAGCATTGCCAGATCCATCTGACTTCTCCTTGCCAGCTAAAACACAAAGCAGAGGTTTTTGGTACCTGCAAAACAATCCCAGCAGAGAGTGTTCTGTCATCCTTTGAAATGGCAAATGGAAATCATTTAAACCAGATGAGTGACTGAAGGGGGAATTAATTACTGCACCTACAGCACAGGATATACAGTACCATGCACCTATTTCAAGAGAACTAGAGTGGGTGGCCGGAAGAAAGGAACTTTTTTTTTTTTTCTCCTTTTTTTTCCCTCATTTAACCTGTAATTTGACAACATCTGCAAAGAATTATCCCTAGTCCTGGCATTGTAATTGTTGTATCTAGCATCAATCACCGGGCTAGGGGAGGTTGCTTTAAATAGATGTTAGCTGCATTACAGTTTGAAAACATGAAAGTAAAAGGGGAAGAGAAAAAAAAAAAGAGAAAAAAAATTTAAAAAGGAAGGAATGAAATATGTAAATTGATATAGAAATCAATTACTGCAAACTTTGACATTAATTTATTGTTTAAATAAGAAGTGTAACCGGCCAGTGTGGGTTTGACCCCATGTGCTTTGGCAACTGTTAGAAAACAGAGGCCACTTTCTTCTAATTTATAGAAGTTGTACCCTCTTTTTTTTCCTCTTTTTTCAAGTCTCAATTAATGTACAGGAGAAGAAAGGGATTAAAATGACTGATATTTTGCATGGAAAGGAGGGCAAGTAGGAAAGGTTCCACAAAGTGGATGTCTTTGAAACAAAGTCTGTCTCCCCCAGCTCTTTCAGTGGGATTTCTCTCTTTGACTTCAGGAGAAATACGATTACAGGGAACAAACTATGCACGTTTTTGGAAAGCAAAAACTGTAATTCCAAGCATGCTCCAGATTTCCAAGAGCAGCTCAGCAGCTACAGGAGTAAATTCATATTCACAAGTTATCGAATTTCCAGCCCCTATCCAATTCTGTATTGGGTTTTGATTCATATTTGTGGCTAGAATGGGAATCAGATCCAGTATTTGTTTCTCAGAAATGTCATGGAAAAGGAAACCATTGGGTGCACTGGTATTCACAGCCAAACACAAGGCACAGGATGGGCCTGAGAGCCAGATGAAGGGTTATGGTGACCATGGGAATTGTCCTTAACCTGGGAAAATGCTTTAGAGACAGAGGGAAGAAAAGCCTTTAGACAGCAGTGTCTCCAATAACCACCATGCTCTCTCTCTATAGACATACATATATACATGTTCAGCCTGAAATATTGCGCCATGTTTTTAGGTAAGGTTAGGCAGTGATGTTTTTCTTCTTTTTTTTTCTTTTCCTTATATTTTTCTTCCTTTTTTCTTCTCCCTTCTTTCTTGATAGGCCAGCAGAGAGAAGGCACTGATTGAGCCTTCTGGATTCTCTTCTCCAAACTCTGGCTGCTCATTTTCCTCATCTGAAGCCTTTTTTTTTCCTTTTTTCTCCCCTCTTGTCTTTCTTTCTCACTATGTCAACACAGAGGAGGCACTGACAGAGCCTCCTGGATTCTCTTCACCAAACTCTGGCTGCTTATTTTCCTCATCCAAAGACCTTTTTTTTCCTTTCCTTTTTTTTTTTCCCCTCCTCTTTTCTTCTCCCTTGTCCTTCTTTCTCTGTCTCTTGCTTGGCCAGCGCAGAGAAGGCACTTGATAGAGCCTTCTGGATTCTCTTCTCCAAACTCTGGCTGCTCATTTTCCTCATCTGAAGACTTTTTTTTTTCCTTTCTTTTCCCCCCCTTTTTTCTCTTCCCTTGCCCTTCTTTCTCACTGTGTCCAGCACAGAGGAGGCACTGATAGAGCCTCCTGGATTCTCTTCACTGAACTCTGGCTGCTCATTTTCCTCATCTGAAGACTTTTTTCCCTTTTTTTTCCCCCTCCTCTTTTCTTCTTCCTTGTTCTTCTTTCTTTGTCTCTTGCTTGGCCAGCACAGCACAGAGAAACCACTTGATAGAGCCACCTGGATTCTCTTCACCGAACTCTGGCTGCTCATTTTCCTCATCTGAAGACTTTTCCTTTTTTCTTTCCCCTTTTTTTCCTCCTCCTTTGTCCTTCTTTCTCTCTGGGTCAGCACAGAGAAGGCACTAACAGGGCCTCCTGGATCCTCTTCACCAAACTTTGGCTCCTAATTTTCCTCACCTGAAGACTTTGCCCTTAGGCAAATTTTCCAGCTGCATCTCACATTTACAAGACAGGGAACCTTTTGCTAAGAAACTGTTGCTCATAAGGAATGCATCATCCTCAACAGGACAACCCCACCAAAGTATTTACATGCATTGGTGGAGTAAAGACCTCTTGAAGATGACTCTGTGACATCTCATCACCTAGAGTTTAATGCATTTCACTTCTCTGAAGATAGAACAGCATTTCTATATGTAGTTCCCATTACTTACCCTCCCAACAATTTTAAATACTGGTTAGTGGGTGTATATTATTACATAACAGAAAAATATTAGTGCTTTTAAAGTCAGTCCTCACAAATCCTTTCATCTTCAAACTCTCTATAAAATCTCCCTTCAATAATTCAGCTGGGGAGGCTGGAAGGGCACAGCTCTGGCACAGCAAATGGATCCCTCAGTTGTCACGTTGCATAGGTGGTCCTTTGAATGTGTTTTAATTAAATAGTGTCATAAAACACTGCTGTGTATGGTGAGAAGGAACTCATAAAATGCTACACTCTGTGTTAGGTAAAGTTCATGTTGCTGTTCACATTGGGCTTAGGGTTGTGCTTTTATGAAATCTTTAGCTTCTGCTAAAGAAAAACGAGCTTTGTAAGCTTGAAAGCTATTCCAGCCCAAAAGGTGGCTCTCTGTTTGGGGCACACAACCTGTGCCAAGAGGCTCAGAGATGATGGGCATAGGAAGGGCCATCTCATGTTGTAAAGTTGGTGTCCTCCTTGCCTAGGAACATGCCCATGGAAGCACCATGGCTGTTACAAAAGCCTTCTTCTGTTTGGATGTATCAGTCCTTTAGAGTTGTCAAGAAATTGTTCTTTGAAGGGCAAACTTACTGGGTAGATCTGATCATGGCATCCAGCTTAGAGAGGAGCAGGAGAAACCTTGTGTGGATGGTGCCTGAGAGGTTTCATTCACTTGAACAGGATTTACATGCAAAGTTAAAATTAATTCTTGTTTTGGAATACCTGCCTGAGGAGAAGACTTATCTGACTGCTTGGGGTTTTTTTTTTTGGTGGTGCTACAAAAAAACTTTGGGAATATAAACTAGTTTTACAGCAGAAGTTAAGCAAACATCTTTAATTGCTTAATAAATTTTCCTCTTATTTCATTTCTATCCTGAGGTGAGAGTAAGGCTAAATATATATGTATATAATTGCTGTGTGTACAAGAAAAATGGTTGTGATGTGCTGTTCAGCAACAACTTTGTCTATTTGTCTGAAGTTTTGTGGTAATTATTAGCAAAGTTTAACTCAGCTGATGTGTACTACAGCCACTGTCAGTATTTATGTCATGTTTTTGCCATCAAAAGACCAACCCAGCAATGTGTGAGATGTTCTTTCCCTATGTGGGTTGAGATGAGGGGGTAGGTTTAGGTGAATGAAGTCTCTTAGGAGTAAGTTTGGAGTAAGAATTGAGTGGAAGCATGAAAGAAGGGTGAAAGCAGTGGCCAGCATGTCATTGGTATAGCTGACCTTCACTATCATTGCAAAACAGAGGTACTCAGTGACCTATGGGCATCCAGATGTTGGCAGTAGCAGAGAAGACATTTAGGAGGACTTATTTATGCCCAAATTCCATTTATCTACTCTGGAAATGTTTATGCCTTGCTGTTCTCACAGCATCTGGGAACTTCAACACCTTCTGGTGTTTTTATGCACTGGAGAGTGTTTGGTGTGAAGGGACAAGCTGTTTTCTGCAGGTTCACTCTGAGCTTATGTCCAGGTGGCACTACTGTCCTTGTCACCTCATGGTCATTGTGTCCTCAGGGGAATTCCTTCCTTGAGAGTGCCAGTTCCTGCACAGGGGATTGGCTTTTGTGGCCCTAAACTTCCGAAGAGCACAGTTCCATGTTTATATAGCCTGAGTGCAGTGCCAATAAGCCATTTATTTTCTATACTATCATGATAATTTATAAAAAATTCTCTCCCTCCTGAGGGAACGTTTTATCATCTGATAAGGGGCAATGGCCAGCCAAAAATATAAGGCTTTAACTGAATGAGAAATACAGAATGACATAAGTTATAGAACATAAAAGGGTGAGCGTGTATGATACGTGCCAAGGATGGCTGAGGATCATTTTAAATGCTTTCTGTTAACATGAGAATTTTGGAAAACTGGAGAAAATGAGAGGGAAGAGAAGAGTGATTTATGGAGCAATGTGTGGGAGGCTGGTGGTGCTAAAGCAGCTCAGGCTGTGGGGCATGTTTGTTCTACTGTCTCAGGAGTAGTTTGTCCCATCCTTCTTCTCTTCCTGGCAAGCTCTCTGGGATGCCTTTTAGAAGCATAGAATGGGTTGGGTTGGAAGGGACCTTAAAGATCATCGAGTTCCACCCCTCCCTGCCATGGGTAGGGACTCCTCCCACTACACCAGGTTGCTCAGTGCTTCATCCAGCCTGGCCTTAAACACCTCCAGGGATTGAGGGGGCATCCACAACCTCTCTGGGCAACCTCTTCCAGTGTCTCACCACCCTCACAGCAAGGAACTTCTTTCTTCTCTCCAGCCTAAATCTCCCTTCTTCCAATTTGCATCCATTACTCCTAGTCCTACCATCTCTTTTTCCTTTCCTGGGATGAGCAAGGGAATGGAAAGCATTATTCAGTGAATTAAGAATCCACCTGACACAGCCTCCCGATTTAAAGCTGTCTGCTCACATCCCTCTCTGCTGCTCACGTTGATGCTTCACTGGATTTATTTTCCATTGCCCTTTCCCTGGGGGATGCTCACCTTCTCAAGCTGCTCTGATGGCACCATCATCACTCATGGCATTGAGCAATGTGGGTCTGACTCCTTGAGCAGCCTCTTCTCCTGGCAGAGCTGTCTCTGGGGGCACCTCAGTTGAAGAAGGACAGGGAACTGCTGGAGAGAGTCCAGTGTAGAGACACGGGGATGATGAAGGGATTGGAGCATCTCCCTTCTGAGAAAAGGCTGAGGGAGCTGGGTCTCCTTAGCTTGGAGAAGAGGAGACTGAGGGGTGACCTCATTCATGTTTATGAATGTGGAAAGGGTGAGTGTCAGGAGGATGGAGCCAGGCTCTTCTCAGTGACCTCCAATCACAGGACTCAGGGCAATGGGTGCAAGCTGGAACACAGGAGGTTTCACAGAAATATGAGGAAAAACATCTTCAAACCCCACCTGGACACCTTCCTTTGTGACCTGGTCTAGGTGTTCCTGCTCCAGCAGGGGGATGGGGCTACATGATCTTTTAATGTCCCTTCCAATCCCTGACATTGTGATCCTGCTGTTAGAAGTAGAACCTGGTCATTTATCGCTCCGGATTTTCCAGCCGAATTCATCATCAGACTTTAGACTCACAGTCCACCCCCAAATAAAATCCATTTGCTGATCCATGACCTCATTCTGCATATAATATTTCAGCCCAGCTGCACCATTGGGTCCTTGCGTTTGCAAAACTGTCATTTCCCTGCCAGCTCAGCGCCTTGCTCAATTTAAAAAATAAATTTTTTTTAATATGTTTCTTTTCAGGCTCATCACTGTTTTGGCTACCTACACGGATACAGTGAGACATATCATGAGGGCACAGGCTCTGCTTCAGAAGGAGCAACCCTACAACCTTGGAAAAGCTGATTGTCCAAAGCCTTCCCATCTGGAGGGGAGTGCAGATCCCTAATCGTTGTGAGGCCGTTTGTGAGTTCAGAAGAGCTTTCCTCCAACTCCTAAAAACTTGCTGAGTATATTTTAGGTACCTGTATTTCCAAGCTTATAAATGTTTAGTTTTGGGGTGCCTCATCCAGCCTGGACTTAAACATCTCCAGGGAGGGGGCAGCCACAACTTCTCTGGGCAAACTCTTCCAGTGTCTCACCACCTTTACCAGAGAGAACTTCTTTCCTCTCTCCAGCCTCAGTCTTCCCTCTTCCAATGTGCATCCATTATTCCTAGTTCTGCTGGCCTGGACCCTATTAAAAAGTCCTACACCAGCCTTTCTGTAGCCCCTTCAGGTATTGAGAAGCTACTCTGAGGTTCCCCCTGAGCCTTCTCCAGGCTGAACAATCCTAACTCCTTCATCCTGTTCTCGTAAATGAGGTCGCTGCAGCCCCCTGATCACCTTCTTGCTCCTTCTCTGGACCCACTCCAACAGCTCAATGTCCTTCTTCTGTTGAGGGCTCCAGAACTGGACACAGTAACTCCAGTTGGGGTCTCTACTAAAGCCCAGTAGAGGGGCAAAGTCACCTCCCTTGACCTTCTGACCACACTTCTCTCAAGGCAACCTAGGATTGGGTTGGCTTCTGGGCTGTAAGTGCACACTGCTGGCTCATGTTGAGGTTCTCATCCACTGACACCCCTAAATCCTTCACTTCAGAGCTGCATTCAAACCACTCTCCACGCAGCCTGTACCTGTGCTTGGGGTTGCCCTGACCCAAGAAGGTGCTGTGAAACAGAGAGCAGGACTTTGGGTCTGCATTTCTCCCCTTTCAAGTGAGTGCACGTGAAGAGCCTTTCTTAGCCTTACAGCCCACCTAGGTGAAGCACTTTCAAACCTACTTCATTTATTTATTCTAGATTCCTTTTTTTTTTTTGGCCCGAAATCATCAAAAATTACTGTCTCTGGTTTCATTCTGCCCCTTTTTTGAAACTGTCCAGGTTTTTTTGGGGGTTTTTTTTTGTATGTTAAAGAGCAGGCCAAGAGGGGAAAGCTTTTGAAGAGTTCCCACAGCTGTGAAAACAGGGGCCTCAGGCTGTGTGTAGAGTTACTTCAAACAGCTGCTTCAGGTGACTAAACACCTTGAGTCTCATTCATCAAGTGGTGTTTATACTGGCTGACAGACCAGACTCGGAGAATTAACTCTGTGGATAAAAGAAAAAAGAAAAAAAAAAAAAAAGATGGACTACATACCAAGTATGGGAAAGGAACCGAGTTTGCCGAGTGAGAAAGGAGAAAAAAAAAACCTAAAAGGAGGGTTGGAACTAGATGATCTTTAAGGTCCCTTCAAACCCAAAGCATTCTATGATTCCAGGAGGGAGGGAAGAGTCTCTTTAAAATAAAACAGAGGAAGGCTAATTTTATTTCATTTTAATAGGCCTTTTGATGCCCTTTGCACGTTGGGAATGAGAAGTGAAACAATGTGGATGGTTTGCCACTTCGTAATCGAGTGGATAAAAGCAATTTAAATGATCCCTGTGCATTGACAAAAAGTTGGGCCAGCCTGATAGAAAATCTCAACCCCTAATTAGCAGCCTTGAACGAGCTGTTAGAACAAGACCTTTTTTCTCAACCATCTTCAATGTTGAATATTTGGAAAAAAAAAAGAAAAAGAAAAAAAAAAACATGCCCAGTGCTGCTGCCTCCCTGCCCCTATTTATGGAATTGTAGAATGGTTTGGGTTGGAAAGATCATCTAGTTCCAACCTCCCTGCCATGGGCAGGGATACATCCCTCTACACCAAGTTGCTCAAAGCCTCATCCATACTGGCCTTAAAGACCTTCAGGGAGGGGGCATCCACAACTCCTCTGGGCAACCTGTTCCAGTTTCTCAACACCCTCACAGTAAAGAATTTCTTCTCTCCACCCTAAATCTCCCCTCTTCCAATTTGCATCCATTACTTCTAATCCTGCCATTCTGGACCCTATTCAAAAGTCCTACCCCAGCCTTTTTGTAGGCTCCCTTCAGGTATTGAGAAGCACCCTCCCTGGAAGGAATTTCTTTCTTTTTCAGCTCTAGATTGAGCAGATTCCACCCGGGGTTTTGGTTCGGGACTTATCACTCAGCTTGAGATAATGTTCTTTCATCTCCCATCCATAGGAGAAGGTGACATGATAAGATATTTGCAATCGTGTAACTGCTTTGCACGGATCAAAAGAGGAATGAAAGAAAATGACACGAGTCAGTGTCAAGTGAAGTGCTACCAGTTAAGTAAGCTTTAAATATTGAAGGGGATTTTTAATATTTCCTTTTAATCTCAGAATCTGTCACTTGGTGATTTTTTTTTTTTTTCAAATTTTATAACGTCGGAGTTGTTACTAACAACATTTTCCATGGTTTCATTCAGCCTGAGTGTGAAAACCCACCCCATCTCAGTCATGGCAAATGTTGTAATTCCTACTGGCAATTTCTCATCCACAAACCCAGGCAGATTTCAAAGCAAAAGACATGTTTTTCAGGCACTGGGATACTGTTGGGATCCTGATGTTTGAACACTGGCACTGGAACACAGGTCAACAGTGAGATTTTACTGTTTTTCTTTGGTTTCTTTTTAATTTCTTTTCTTACCAAGCAGTCAGACTGCGAGGGGGAATGTTCCTTCCGAGACAAAAACCAGCATTTGAAGGAAGAATTTAGCCATAGAATATTATTTTTTTAAAAGGAGATTGTTTCAAGAGGCAGTTTCCCTGACAAACTTGGTAAATAGTTTGGCAGATACTTAAGCTGTTGGATTTGCATATGCATGTAGAGGCACTGAAGAAAAATACCAGGTGGTTTTATTTCTTAGCTCTTCTGAATAGCAGAAAGTTGATGGCAGTAGATTTGCATCTTGGTCTCTGGGAAATTAAAAAAAAAAAAACAAAGAAAAAAGTTTTTCTGAAAACCACAATTTGAGAAAAATTGGGGAGTAGAAGGCTTGAAGTCGCACATGGAGAATATTGCTAAGTCAGATTCTCCTTTTAGTTAAATTTCAAGTGAGAGAAATTCTTTGCAGAGCAGGATCTTCCCATTGCTTTTTTACCTAGGCTTCAAGAGGCAAACCTAATTGGATTAAAAACCCCCCAAAGTAATCCAGCCTCTATCCAAAATAAGAAGATCAAATGACTGGAATAATACTTCGTTCTTTCTCCTCTCAAAACAGTGATATCACTGGGAAGGATTAAAAATTAAGTTGTTTGTATCTCTGGCTATAATGCGTTTGGGGACAATTTACCCTGCCATTTATATTACATAGGGCCTGTAGTTGATACCTAAATGAGGCAAAAGTTTAGGGATGCTTCACCTGGGAATTGAAAAAGCATGGGAAGTGCAAGGTATTTTGGGTAGTAGGGGTGCCCAGCAGGTCAAGGGAGGTGATTTTGCCCCTCTACTGGGCTCTGGTGAGGCCCCATTTAGAGTTACTGTGTCCAGTTCTGGAGCTCTCAATGTAAGAAGAACATTGAGCTGTTGGAGCAGGTCTAGAGGAGGGCACAAGGATGATGAGAGGGCTGGAGCATCTCCCTTGTGAGGACAGGCTGAAGGAGTTGGGGTTGTTCAGCCTGGAGAAGAGAAGTCTCAGGGGGGAACCTCGTAGTAGCTTCTCAATACCTGTAGGGGTCTACAGAAAGGCTGGGGTAGGACTTCTTAATAGGCTATGTGATGGTAGGACTAGGAGTAATGGATGCAAATTGGAAGAGGGGAGATTCAGGCTGGAATATAAGAAACAAATTCTTTACAGTGATGGTAGTGAAACATTGGAAGAGGTTGCCCAGAGAGGTTGTGGATGCCTCCTCAATCCCTGGAGGTGTTTAAGGCCAGGCTGGATGAGGCACTGAGCAACCTGGTCTAGTGGGAGGTGTCCCTGCCCATGCCAGGGGGTTTGGAACTAGATGATCTCTAAGGTCCTTTCTAACCCAAACCCCTCTATAATTCCATGACATGGCTTGGATGAAGCTGTGTATTTGAAAACAAGCAGCTGGAGATGGTCAGCGTTGGTTGGAGAATTTGATAATGAAGGAGTTTAACTCCATCTCTATCCAAACTGAGGGGGGTTTAGTGCCTCGGTGTCCCCTCACTGTCCCAGCTCTCTGTGGTGCTGCCAATGGGTAGCTGTGGGGACTTCCCATGTCCTCCCTGATACACATGAGGGGTTTGGCACTGGTTGAGGGCATTTAGGCACCACTGCAGCTTAAATCCATGAGATGAATGTCTAGCTCTGCTCATACAACAAAATACATCAGTTCTGTTTTGCAAGGTTCCAAGGGGAAATGAAATAGATTTGTAACGTTTATTTTCAAGAAATAATTCTTTGAGTCCAAACAAAATATTTTTTTTTCATGCTCTGTTTTGTTCATAATTTTTGACTCTGTGCTGCTACTTTTTACTTGGAAGGGGGTGAATTTTGGCAAGCTTTGGTAGCTCAGCTCATGTTTAAACGTGATGGTTGTACAATTTTTAGTCAAAGCCTTTGTAGGACGCAGGGATGCTATGTGTGACCCCACTGCAACCTCCTTGCTCCTGCTCCTAAAATATTCCCATCTGCTGAAGGATTTGCCATCCCAAGCCTTGGGAGCGAAGGTAGGGAGGTCCTTGCCTTGTCCAGGTGTCTCTGTTTTATTTAGGTGAGTGCTTCTCTCCCTCCTTCCCATCAGCACTTCTCTCCCTGCCAGGCTTTGAGTGCCACCACCCTGAGCTCTTCATCCGGATGGGGCTGCCAGGAGCCACTTGTATTTCTGTCCCTTGCTGGGAGTTGAACTCTCTCCAGGTCCCTTGATTTCTCCTCCTTCCTCCTACTTCCAGTCTGATTTGAGTTTTTTGGGGGGGTTTCTTTTTGTTTGCTTTTGTTTGTTTTTGGGTTTTTTTTTTCTTCCACTTGAGTAACACAAAGTTTTTCTTTGTTTCCTTCATTAAAACTGAAAATTTCCCTGGAAAAATCAGGGATGCCTTCCAGGCTCACAAATACTCTGTTATCTGCTCCATTTTAACTCTTGCTGCTAATTGTACTTCTGCCTTTTCTATGAATCTGAGCCACAATATTTGCCTAAAAAAAAAAAAAAAGAATAATCTGCCCACTGGGGTTGAAATATAAGAAACAGATAATAAGAACTGCAACTGTGTAAATAGAGTATTTCATATATGGAGTGTGGCTCCATGTTTTGCAAGAGAGAAATAATCAGGTATCACTTTTTTTGGAGAGCTAAAAGGATGATTAAAAGGTAACAATCATCTGAAAGACAGTAAATAATCACCCTGAAAGTATAAATGAGTCCCTCTCATTTATTAACATCACAAGAGTCCTGGCATCAGCTCACAGCACCTCAGACCAACTTCAGGGAGATGTTTGCTGTGTTTCATTAGGCTGAGCCTGGTCAAACAAAGAAAACACAGGAATAAATTATATTTCTATAAGAATATACCTGAGCTGACAAGAGGCTGCATTAAGCTTTCACAGCTTGGTATTTTTTTCACGTAATTTCTGCTTTATTTTGCACTTTAAAAGTTTTGTTTTGGCTGGGATTGAAATTTAATTTCTTCCTCAAAGCAACAGAACAATGGAAACACAAAGAGGAAGCTTTTGTTCTCTCCCTAGGAGTTCTGAAAGGTAATAATTATGAAATGATAAGATTCTAAATGAAAATGTCACTTGCAAAGGTTGAGGTTGAAAACAGCATAGACCTATGTAAAGCGAGAAAAGTCACATTTGATTCATGCACATAAACACAAGCAGAATGATTTAATTTTAAATCATCTGATGATTTATTGTATAAATATTTTATAATTTTGAAAGGGAATTCTTCAAAGCACGGATGCCTTGTGAGAACACAATGCAGCTTTGGAAAAAAACCCACAACTCTTGTATTATTAATAATAATAGTAATAGTAGAAAGATTAATAAAATATCATAAACAGGGATTGGAAGAATAGTTATTTGTATAAATTCTAGCAACTGCTACTCAACAATGCCCTAAATCAGCTGTAGGAGTAAAGTTTTGAATTGTCTCTGTGCTCTATATTGTTCCAGCCATCAGTGTATCAATGGCCCCCTTTCTCTAGTTATTTTTTTTTCCCCCTACTCAGTGAGATTTAAAAGGTTTAAAAGAAGGTTTAGAACAAATATATTCATTCGAATTTAGCTTTACACACTGTGTTTCCTGATGTATCTGGAGGTATTTAACCCCTTCCACTTTGTCTTTTCTCCTGCTTTTATTTATGAATGTAGATATTCTTTTAAAGGGTGATTCACTGATATCTTGTGAGTGTACTCATTGCCTGTCAACTCCTGCCCCTCTTAATCAGGTCATTGTCTGCTTGAGCAATGTATTTTGGTGGTTTTCTCATGGATAATGCACATTTAACAAAGAAAAGATTGGTTCATCACTGGGGGTGGTGTGAGGGGGTTAGAGCTGCCCACAAGAGCAACCTGATAGTGCTCATGATGAATTCATAGAATGGTTT
>VZTY01027550.1:3107-22488 GCA_013400935.1 Turnix velox
TTGCATTTTACAGTATTTACTTTATATTTTTAAGATCATAGCGAGCAAGAACAGCGTTTCTCTAGAATGGGACTTCAACCAAACTGCTTAAAGCAGTCAACGTTCAGACTCTCTTCATATTTTCTGCCAAGGCCTATGGCTTAAAATCCCCCTTCCCTGTTTGCTACATACTAACTCCTACACAATAAACCTCTTAAAAGTTACACTACAGCACTCGCACACCCTCTGGATCTTGCCAGTACTGGATGTCCAATACAAAACAAAGATACAGTAGTACAAATGTGCAGATATTTAAGAATATTAAATTAAGCAGCTTTTTAAATTAATAAAGGCAATACAAAGCATTTTGAGTTACACTGTCAAATCTTATGGCAGATCTTATAGCTAAACTTTTTATAACACAAAGAAAACAGACAAGCTAGTGCAATTGGAAATTAAATAGCTAAGACTGTGATAAGAAGGAAAAAAAAAAAAAAAAAAAAAAAAAAAAAAAAAAAAAAAAAAAAAAAAAAAAAGTACAAGTGAAAGATAAGTGACCCAAATTACAAACTGGCAAGGACAGGCTGCATAATACTGAAAGTGTACATAGCTTTCATGCTTATCTCCTTTCACGTTCTTTCCTCAGATTGCTTTGACAATTGTACACACAGAGATTGAAAAAAGTTACTGAAAGAAACGAACAACACAGCTAAAATGCAGAGATAAAAATACAATAGCCACAAACTCCTGTGTATATACATAGTAAAGAAGCAGGTAGTGTCTGTGAATGAAATAACCACCCAGTAGTTTGCCTGGCCTGGAGATTGTATGATGAGCCTTTCCTGTTTTTCTAAGGAAGGTGGGATAGCTAAGCAGCAATTCACTAGTCATCTCTCCCAGTAAAACATCTCCTTCACTTCACTTTAATTATTTTAAGATTCAAAGTGTATCCTTTTAAGGGTGCGGGTGCTTTGAAATTCAAACAGTAACCAAAAGGCATTTTTAGGAACTCATTAAGACTAGGTTTTTATAGTTCAGCATAATAAAAATGTTGCAGCAAGTGTGTGTGTTAATACTGTTAAGCAGAAGTGAATAAAATGGACAGACAGAAGTAAAATGGAGAGCTGACAGTGCTCTGTTAGTTTGCAGAACACCTCCTGTTGAGTTCTGAGTACTGGACTTCCCCTCTTCTAGCCTCATAAGAGACCTTTTGTGAAGAGAAAGAGTAAATGGGAGCGGGAAATGTGGGGAAGCCACTCCCCAAGATGGTAAGCTTCTCTGCAAGTAGATCTGCCTTTGATATCAGATGGCCATGAGTCTTAAGTGTAGAACTGGTTAAGTTTTGGTTATGCAGTCTGGACAGAAAAGCAAGTCATGCACTGAACAGTCCCTGTTATAATAATGCTGCAGGTCATGCAACCACATCACTGCAAATAAAAGAATAAAAAAGAAAGTTAAAAAGCAGGTAACATAAACCATTAAAAAAAATCCCCCAGAGAACAGAACAGGCATTTTTCAGAGCAGTTTAGTAAGGCAGTCTCTATGGAAGAGCTGTGGAAATTCGTAGGAAAACATCTTTGCCACAGCACCTCTCCAATTTTACAGGGAGGTTACACGCCAGTCGTTGGAAAAAGCAGCAGAGCAGCTTTGAGCAATTTCTAAATTTAGACAAAATTCAGACAAATTTAAACCACTTGGGAGTAAAGTCCTTCAGGGCACCGTTCTTAACTGACACACCTATGGAAACCAAGTTCACACAGTGATGGAAAAGTCTCAGGCATTCCTGCTGTCTGTGAGTACAAGGGTTACAAAATTAAAGCAATGTAAAATGAAAGGTGCCTGTACTGCACGTGGTTACAGACAGTCAGGATCATGACTCTGAGCACCAAAGACTTTATGTTCATCAAGGCTTGTCCTGTGTGTGAGGCTGCAACAGCATCACTGCCACACTGCTGGCAAGCTCCATTAGTTGCTTTCAAACACAGGTTTGAATCACAATTATGTGTATTCTTGTTAAAATAAGCTGTTGAGCACCCCAAAGAGCGCATCACAAAGCTGTGCAAGTGAATCTAAGTTTGGTGGAAGACTGGAGAGTTTGGTTTATTTCTCCATCCTGATGCACCCTCTTTTTCACTATTAACTAGATGAGTCGAAAGCTTCACTTCTCCAGCTGTGGTGCTTTTCAGCTTCTTCCCCAGGTTACACAAATATCCCCACATGGCACGACACAGCACCAACTTCTCTCTCTCAGTTTTGCACTGCATCCACTGTGACATTACAAAGACCAAAACAGCTTCACACAAGACTGAAATCAGAGCATGCAAACATTCTCACTCCACACTTTCTTCCTCACAGTACTACACTGGTCAAAAACGATTCTATGAACAGTTCCTGTCACAGGAGAATCCAGGATAAATAAGATGAGGAGGAATATTTACAGTCAAACTCCAGGACTTACTGCAAAACTCTGTTTTTCTATTAGCTCTACAGCTTGCACATCCCTCTTTTTTTTTTTCCTTCTCATTCACCAGCCCAGAATAACAACATTAGTTTAAAAACAAATAGAAATACACAGACATAAATGAAGAAGAATAAAAACATTAAAAAATTAACACATACAACACTCTCAAAGCTGACCTTGAGTATTTCGAGTAATCACTGACTGCTAAGCTCAATGGTACTGCTTGGGAGATTACTGTAATTAGTCTATAAAAAATTCAAAGCTCAAGCTCCATAAGCATGTATCTATTCTATTGTGCATAAATGAAAATAGCCTGATCTTTTAATCTCACCTGCCTATTAGTTCAGAGAACTTGCAGGCACTTCAGGTGCCTCTAGCATACAAACAGAAAGGACATCATATATTCTTTCAGTAATTAGTACTTTTGAGAGGTCCAGTAAACTCAGGTCAGGATGTTCTCTTTAAAGGATGCAACAACTTCATCTGACAGTGCCCTTTCCTGACTGAAAATTTCAATCTTGTTCTAAAAAAAAGAATAAAATCTGTCAATTTCCTTCTCTTGGAGAACTCCCCAGAATTAATCAATATATTTTAAAGTTGCCTGTCTATGTAGCAACACTTCAGAACATAAGAGAGATGTAAAATGTGAGAGCAAATTCACTCAGCATCACCTAAATTTGGTTCTGCAGCATCTCCAGAAAAAGCAAATTCACACAGCAGGTGACATAACTAGAGGAGTGACTTAGTTCTTTCCCCTGACAGCCTAAAATACTCCAGCTGTAAATACAGGTTTGTTACCAGACTGAGGGATCAGAGAAGGGCACTTCCCTTGAACATTCAGTACCTCATCTCAGCTCCTCTACTTCATTACAAGTGGCTTATTCATCCCTTGAAATCTTTTTTAACTTCTCGCTGTGGACTTTTTTTCAGCAATGACTAAAACAGCAAGTGTTGTAATGATTCACCTTTCCATTTTAACAGAATGCCAAATGTATCACGCTATCAGCATGAGCCAATATAGTTGTTCTAAGAAAGAGCTTCTTTAAAGGCTCCTTTATTAAGGGTGTGATTTCCTGACATCACATCTACCCAGTCTGCAATAGCCCTCAAGTATGACTTGGAAGAAAGAACAGCACTTGAAAGTATTTCCTGGCAGAGGAACCTCTTTTAGCCACTCATACGCACAATATCAGTGAGGAAAATGACTGTAAAATTTGCTAAACTTGTTCTATATATAGTGAACTTTATCAACACAACATAACTGACAAACAGAAGAGTGCACATCCTACCCAAAGTACATTTGCAACAACTCACAGAAATCAGTATTGCACAGGTGTCTGAATGCAAAAACATCTCCCTCATCAATCCTTGCAAAAAGTCAAAATTTTGGGGAAGAATAAAAATCTCTATTAAAAGAAGTCAAAAATCCAGGTACTGTTTTGTTTTAAAAGAAAAATTTGGTACATTTGGAACAGCCTCCCTCCAAATCACTACCTAGAAGAAAATGAGGTAGTGAAATGAAATTACTTCCCAATTAACAGATCTACAGAAAGTGTTACCACATCCTGACAATTAAAACCACTAAAAACCATCCAAGAAGCTGTGTGGACACTCTAGAACTGAGGAAAACCTAAAGCTACTTGCACAAGTTAAAATAGCAGAACCTTAAAATTGCCAAATCTTAAATTTTCTTGATAGCTTGCACATAACACTTGCTGTCACCCTAAAGCAGTAATAGAAATACTCACTGACAGCTCTTTCATACACAACGAATATAGAAAGTTGCCACTGCTCCTTCCTTAAGTAGAAGACCTTGCAGAAGAAGCATTAGAACTATCTCAACTGACATCAGCTTTCTCAAGTGACAAATTACCATTTGCTTATTTCCAAAGAGAACAAAAAAGCTTCTTGTAGCCTTTAAATCTGATAACTTCAGATTTCACAGCAGGTGGAAAAAAATACGTTATGATCCAAGTGGTTATGTGTTGCTATCAAGAAAATGGGGATCGCGAATATTCTTTTTTTTCTGATGTCTCATCAGATACACTAACAACTATCCACAGAACCACACAAGCTGGAGGGCCAACACATCCTTTAAAACCAGAAACTAAGCTTCAAGCTCTAAAAAATAAAAATTATATGTTTAACTGTTATCTTTAATTACTTAAAATCTCTCATAAAAATTACTCTGGACAGATCATTGTCACAGCACTCTTGAATGTGCTCTCACAAGCTCTTCATTTGTTTTATCACTGCCCTAGAGAACCTTATCCCTTTAGGGGCTCTTCTGTAATGCATAAGGACATGATACAGGATTACTTTAATAATTACCACACTTTTGACTTAAATATTCTTAGTTGCCCCTGAAAAAATGTTAAAAATGTTCAAAAACCTTCTTAGACATAGCTAATGTACTGAGTGAAGTCTGTCCTAGAGCAGTTTTTTGCTTACATTCTTTTATTACTGAAAAATAGCATTCACTGGTAGCTCATTATACTCGTGTTTACTCTGAGCCTCTTTTTTTCTTAAAACCACACTACTTCCACAGCTATACAACAAACAAGGAAAATGATAATTTTCCATAAAGAAGCTGCTTTTGTGGGAGAGATGGTTTAACACCCTTCAATTCATCCACTTTCAAATGCAGCAAATAAAGTAAACCACTGAAGAATAAGAAATTGAATTACTAATGATCACTATTAGAAGACAGAACAAATGGCTTACTGGAACTGGATAGCAACAGGGTATATTTCTGCAAGATTCTCTGTTATATTTGAGAAAAAATATTGAAATACCAGATCTGCTAAACATCTCATGTAGCAAAATGCTTATGATTGAAATATGAGCAACAGTGAAGAACAGGCTGGATTTTAAATTTTGCTTTGCTCTCAAGCTTTTGCTTTGCTATCTAACAGAGCTATGTATTCTTGAAGGGAACAACAGAAAACACTTCAGTGTCTTAAGGGAAAAGGAAAAACCAATCAGAATCACAAGGCAGAAGATAAAAACAATCAAAAGAAGTGAAAAAAGCCATGAGAGATGTCAGGAAAGTAAAAGCTAACAATGAAGCTCCTAATCTGCTGACCACCAGGGGCATTTGCATTTGAAGGAAAAATCATAGAACAAATATTAAAACAATAAAAGCATGTAGTTTTATTCTAATATGCAGATTGCATTCAAGTTATTTTAGACTTGTACCTAATTAATAGCAACAAGAAATAAGATTATTATACAAAATTATGAGATAAAAACTTCCTTCTAAGGGTTGGTATTCCATATTCCTTGCTTCCACAAATAGACACTGGCAGTTTGGTAACAGGTAGAGCCAGCCAGATTAAAATAAAAATAGATTTTTAATTATCGTTAGATCTTTTTATGTGTGACATAAAATGCTGTAATCACTAAAAAACCCATTACATTCCCTAAGAGAAGCGATCTTACTTGCTTCTGTTCACACACAGAGAATCTGCTAAAAACTTCTTCAAATGACTAGTATGGATTGCATAATAAGATAGGTAAAAGACATCCCACACAAGCTGAGGTCATCTTGCTAGATGACACAAATGACCTCTTGTCACTCAGGTATTTTATCTCAGCAAGAGACATCAAAGCATGTACTACCTCACTGAGCTACAGAAAATGTCCAAAACTTTCTTTACATTGTTATCTTTCTGCATGTTGGAAGACTAGTTTATAGACTAGTCAGTTAATAGACTTCAGCATCTATTTTCATTTAACTTCAAAGAGGTAGAGGGGGAAACACAACTGAGAATGTTGTTCAGAAACATTGAACACGTTTCATTGAACATTGCCCAGGACAAAACAGATGACATACTTGAGGATGAAACAGTACCTAAAAGAGTGAGACTCCTGTTTCTTACACTTCAATCAAAGTGCACTAGTTCCAATTATCTGTTGCTCATTCCATCTAAATTGTGAGTTAACACTGACTTTCAGGTAATTAATAAATGTTTGTATGTTTTTCTTCTGGAGAGGCTTATGAAAAAATGTCATCACTTTGGAGAGCAGTAGAATAAGGTAAAAGATCTGGTTTATAAACCAGATCGTGTGTGCATTAGGGATGAAACAGTCTCTAAATGAAAAATGTGGTGAAAACACTGCAACATGATATGAAACTCCCAATGNGAACATTGCCCAGGACAAAACAGATGACATACTTGAGGATGAAACAGTACCTAAAAGAGTGAGACTCCTGTTTCTTACACTTCAATCAAAGTGCACTAGTTCCAATTATCTGTTGCTCATTCCATCTAAATTGTGAGTTAACACTGACTTTCAGGTAATTAATAAATGTTTGTATGTTTTTCTTCTGGAGAGGCTTATGAAAAAATGTCATCACTTTGGAGAGCAGTAGAATAAGGTGTGCATTAGGGATGAAACAGTCTCTAAATGAAAAATGTGGTGAAAACACTGCAACATGATATGAAACTCCCAATTGGGATATGAAACTCCCAATGAATATTCTCATCCTCTTTATCCACCAATTCCTTGACAAAAATGTAATGGAGAACACAGAATTAGTCGAGGAAAAAGCACAACTTTGTAGGAACAGAACCTAAACTAATAAAAGGGGTCACCATCCATCCCACTGATCAACACAAAGGTGCTACAATGAGTGATGTACCAGCTACAGACTGAAAAGGCAATACAACATATCACAGCTAGTTTCCAACAAAGTCACCAACAAGCACACCTGAAGGCACTGATATTGTTAGTAAGGCAACTGATACTATTATACCTGAATCAATATATTAAAAGCAAAATTTTTTAGCAGGGGATGACAACTGGAATACATCAACATCATTAATTGTGGCTTTGATCCACTATGTACTGTTAATCCATAATTATAAAAATTTAAAACACATGTCCTTATTAAGTGGATGATGCAAATAGCATGTTAGAGCACTGTAAGTATCTCTCGGTACTTTTATAATGCATATAAAGCATAACTTCACCAAGAAAAGTAGAACAAAACCGTTTTAAAATATTCAACTCTTGTCAGCAAAAGAGCAATACCAGTAGATAAAGAAAAACCTGGAAAAATTCATCCTGCTTCCTTATTAAATGCCAAGAACGAGACTAAATTTACATGTAGAAGATTAAAAGAAATATTACCCTTTCTGCTATTAGCAAGTTTCTTAGTAGCAAGTACATTTGCCAAAATGATGTTCTATTTTTGCATTTCTGTAATGAGTTTTTTAGCATTTCCTTGACGTAACAGGCTAGCAGATTAATTCCCTTTGAACAAAATCAGTCTTGTAAAGCGTAACAACCCTAACAGGCATGAATTAATCAACTGTGACAGGAAATTCACATTATTACACAACCCATACGTGGCTTTTTCAAAAGACAACAGGTTTCATACAAGTAAGACTGTTATGATACACCACTCCTCTAGATGTTTTCAAAATTTTGGCACTTTCAAAAAAATGCAAAGAGAGAGAGAGAGAGAGAGATATTAAGAGATGGACACCAAAATATATAAGTGAAGTTCATTACAGGAGAGTAATAAAACCTTTTCCTGAACTGTAAAGTAACTGTAGTAACAAGGGAGAAAGAGAAGACGCTCGTTTATTTTCCTCGAATGTTGTCACTTGAAACAGAAGTGGCCTGGATCACAGGGCAGTTTTCTTTTTTAAGGGCAAGGCATCTCTACCTTGCTGTTGCTGGCTGGACATGACCAGGGTAAGATCTCCTTGTGCTTGTGGCTTGCCTTTGTCTAGCCAGGAAGGACTGTCCTGAGCCTGTACTAGCCAGTCTGTCTTCTGCTGCTTTTTTATGCAGGGTCATCCCCTATGGACAAAAAGAAACTTCTCAGTGAGCACCAACAGTACAACTGAACAACTTTACTTTTGTTTATTACCTCCTTCTTCATCTACAGTGACTAAGCTGTTTTGAATTTCAGACACAAAGCATCATATTCTCTGTTCTTTCTGTGGTGCTCTTTCTTTTTTTCCTTCCCTCTCTAGGTCATTGTCCAAGTTCGGAGTAACTGTTGTTAACCAAGTCCTTTAGTGTCCCAGGTCTGAGCACGTGGCACTCCACAGAAACACTCAGCAACTGTATAAGTACTTCTCAAAATTGCTTCCCCTCCCTGCCATGGTCCCTTCAGGATGTTGTGAGCTAGATTACCTCTCTTATGAAAATAATTAAAGTATAGCCATCTGTGAAATTACAGGCTTGTATGGCAGGAGTACATCTTGAGAGAAAGTATATTTTCAGCAGGAATAAAGGTTTGTCTAATTCAAGTGCTCATCCTTTACATGGGGTTTAACTTGCAACCCAAGTTACTGAAAACCAACTTATTTCTCAGAGCACTTACTGTAGCAAATTAGCTGTATTGCTTTTCTTCTGCTCCCTCATTTGTAACAACTGAATGACTAGAGAGTGGAGAATCAAAGAAAACCAACTTGATCACTCTAAGTCAGGATAACACAAGGATTAGAATTACAAAAGGGAAATCTGAGGTATTCTTCCCTCTAGAAAGTGACATTTCTGGTTATAAAAATTGAAAATAACATTCTTTTCCCTTTACCTGAAGGTTGCCATAGGAACGTACTCTCATGCAGTGATAGCTTAAAACTATTAAAAAGCATTTGTGTCTGTGTGCTGGAAAACATTTTTCAAACATAGTTGTAAATGAATGAATATTGAGACAAACATCTCAGAAAAAAAAACCCTAATATTAATAGCATCTTCCCTTTTTTTAAAAAAAAATTAAAAGTTTGGGAGATTCTTACCATATTGTACCAGGCACTAACAATACATTTCTCCTCCATTTCTCTTTGACTTTTTGTTTTTTCGTATTCTTTCTATAAAACAAACATCAAGAAAGCAGACATTTAAAACAAATTTTAATAAAGGTATCAGTCTACACTTTGAAATAATGAGGATGTGTGCATCTATGAGTAAAGATGAGAGTTAAGGGTTACTACCTCCAATGAATGAAACATTCTGTCCCGCTCCTGCAACTGATTTTTCAGAGCCTGAATCTCTGGAGCTGCACCCTGGTTCTGCTTAGGATCTAAGGTGCGGATGACCTGTAAGAGAAAAGCAGCTTGTTTTCCATTAAATCCTGTTAGTTAAATTTAATTACACTTCATTTAAACTTAATTAAATCAGTTAGTTAAGTCACAACATGAACAGAAACTGGGGTAAAATATGGACAAAGAAAGAAAAAATCAAATTTGAATCGGTAAAAATGGCTCTGGTACATTAACCCTGCTTGTAAGTTCTGAGCCCCTCAGAAAGAAAAAGCAATTTGTGTGGGCAGTTATCACCTGATGAAGTCTGAAGCAGTTAAAAGCTATGTTTATAAAAAAAGTGAATCAAAACATCTAAAGTGTTGACATGCACAAAGAGAGCACAAAGAGGACATAAACTTACACTTTTAGCCTTTTCCAAATACTTCTTATATCGTTCTTCCATTTGTTTCATTTCCTCTTCCTTTTTTCGTAAAGCTTCTTGTAATTCTTCAATCTTGAGTGCTTTATGTAGGAGATGCACATGATGGAAAACATCATTTTAGTATGATGTTGATTTTCATGTTTTACAACAGACATTTAAGGCACAGTTGAATTTTTTCCAGTTAAGAAAAAAATAAACACAGGAAACTTCATATAGGAGAAGTGATAGTTTCAATTACTGTACAGTTAAGAAACTTTAAAAGAGTCCCATTTAGTCTTGTGAGATGGTTGTTTTCTATGCAAATTTTGCCTCTAAAATAATTATTTAGAATAAATGATATTACGAAAAAATAAATCACTTACTTTACTGAACACAGTTAGAAATTGAGTTTACTAATGACTTATAGTTTCCATATTGTCTTAGTATTATAATTCAAGATAAATAAGAGTTTTCCAATTTCATGTGAGAGGAATAACTCTTAACAAGCACAACCAATCAGTTAAACTGTAACACTGGACACAATTCATCAGATCTGTGACATCAATATATTCAATTTGTTTTTTCACCTGCATTTTCTTAAGTATCAATGCAAATGAGAAGGACAATCTTGCTCTGTCCACATGTAAGACCTCCCTCATGAAATACTTAACAAAGAAATGAAAATAGACTGCACAGGTAACTCACAACTGTTATTGCATCTTGGTTCCAAATCCTCAATAATAGCTCGTTTCTTCTGTAGCTCATTGTTAGCCTCATGGAGCTTCTCACTGTTAGAAATAATAAAAACACAAGTTGCTTTCCCAAGATTATTACTGTGCTAAAATGAACAGCAAGTAATATAAAAAACAGTCAGTGATGAGAGCATGACTGTTTTTTGCTGTGGGGCACAAGGACAAAAAACAATGCCACAGTGGAAATATTTGCTAAGTAAGCTGAACAACATCATTGTGTGTGGAGAACTGTAATGTCAAACAGCTTCATTCTCAGTAATTATAAACTTAATTTAGAACTTACAGTTCGTTGTACTGTGCATGCTTAAAATGAATACTTGCAATGGAGATTACATTGAGAAAGAAAGGCAAAGGCAACAGAAACATAAAACAAACCAGCTTTTTGCATTTTAGTGAAGTAAAAGACACACATCCTAAAACGTTTATTTCATTATGTGTACTAAAAAGCAAAAAAAATATTTTATTACATTAGCTTGCTTTCCTCTGATCAAAATTATTCACTCCTCTTGAGTAAAGTTTATCCCAATGTTAAAGTTTTCTCCCATCACAGAATGATGGTTAATTTTTTATCCTTCCTGCTTTCACAAAGGTTTTCTATGAGATTAAAATAGTGCCTGGACAGTAGATAAACAAAGATTTCTAATTTCTCTTAGATGTAATTCTCCAGACAAAATATTATCACCTGCTTGCCCTCTTTACCATATGTAAAGCACACAATTTCAAATGTCAAACAAAACAGGCAAAAAAAATACTTACAGATTTTCTTCGAGATTCTTTTTCAGAAGAATTGACTAAAATAGAAATTCAAATGTTTAATTTTAATACATTGTAGAGCTTTAACATAATTAAAAAAATATTTAAAACCATGTAACGTTTTACTCATTCAGTTTAAATCACAACTGTAAAACAATTCTCTGCTGTAGCAATCGTTCTCTAAACAGCTGTGAGACTTTCCTGAATTTAGAGTACTTTCTAACTTTAAAAATACTTCCCAGGAGCTATATCAATAAAAGCAACATCGATAAGCAACAAAATTCTATGGCAGTTCTCTAACTTCTTCAATACTTTTGTAGTTAGACTTAACAGATTAACCTGAAGTGGAAAGCGTAGCGAAAGTGCTAGAAGAGCTGTCCTAAAAATATTGCAGTGTAATTTAGATGAAGCCATGTAGCAAATCAGTCAAACTAAACTTCTATCCCCATAGAAACTAGAGGGAGTAGAATGTTTCTGACAGGAGCACAGGAGAAATTTTATCCCTTTTCTATTTATCATCATACAGATATATAAAAGTTATCATACAACTTACAGTGTTCCACTTTCTGGTTAAAAGACATTTAAGTAAAGTAATTGAATAAGAGCTTCAGAGAAAATTTTATTTTAATTTTAAACCCACTTCATATACAGTGAGTATCTTTCAAAAATATAAATAAATGTCTATAAACTGAAATTAGTGTTAAGTAAATAGAAAGCCATACTCACAATAGCCTCGACCCCATGCCAAGAAACAGAGATGGCATTAGTATAAAGCAAAACAGCAGCCAACAGAAGAAACTATTTAGAAAGTCATGAACAGAAAAAGTTAAAGCTATGCATTTTTTCACACATGAGCATTTTTCTACTTTGTTCTCATCAGCAGTTTCATCCTGTAACATTTTCTAAGATATATCACTAAAAATAAAAACATAAAAACAGTGAAGAAGCACATTTGCAAATCACAGTGTTTAAGCCAGAATTTCAAAAGAAGAGCACATGCTATTTTGGAAAGTTGTTTTAAAACAAAAATCATACAACTAAAAATTAAAAAAAAAAAACAAACAGGAAAAAATAAACAGTCCATTGGGCTACAAACAAAGTTCAGAGATGCATGTGTATTTGTGGAGCGATTCTGAACTGTGTTATTGCCACACTGACTGAATACAAGACAAATGTAGAATAATTTAAATCAGAAACTGCATTTTTGGTTTGTATTTGTCCAGCACCAACACCAATTGGAGTTCTAGCATGTGACTGCTGGCCCAGAATGTCATCAAAACATAAAACCATCAACAAAATCACTTAATTGCTTTTTTTCCTAGTAATCTTTCAATAAAGGTTTAGACAACTGGCCAACAGAGTGGCCAAAACAGATGTGGCCAAAAAAACCCTTTTATCTTTGTTGTAGAGAAAATACTTCAAAATATTTTCTTTGGTTACATTCCTGGGTCATGCTTTTTCATTATTTCAGAGATGAGAGTTGGATTTTCTCATCATACTAGAAGAAAGGAGGGAGCTTGTAAAAACAAGCCAGCATGACTCTACTGACTCCAGAGTCAGAAATTTGTAGCAATTAAGGATCTGCAGGTTTTGACCATTTGACCTTTCCTTTTTCCTGTGCTTTGAACAACTGCAGCAATACCATCTTTTTTTATAACAATAAATGTTTGTGTGGATCTTTGCTGGTCACAAAGCATTTGAATTGGCACTATCACGTACATCTAACTGTCAAGAGACTATTTGTTGGTCCAGACAGAAAAGATTCAAGTTGCCAACAGTGCCTATTTACTTAAAATAAGGAAACAAAACTGAACTCAGCTTTTCTTTTGTAAAACTTGTATTGCACTTGTATTGAGCTGAGAACAGACACAACTACTTATTAATATTGATTAGGTAGAACTGCATAGTGCCAGCATTATTGTTGGAGTACACTCTCTCCCATTCAGATTATATGTTCTCACAAGCAAGAAACTAACTGACACAGAATTAAAAGCAGCTGGACTGAGCTTACCCAGAATAATTTAACCAAGATAAGATAGTAGGAGAAGGAATAAAATATATTGGGTTTGCTACCCAAAGATCCTGCATATATCTTTAGTAAGATAGATATAAATTACTCTAAAAATGGGCAAACATTACTTTTTCTTTGAAATCTCAGTCAGCTTCAAAGCAACATATATAATTCTCTGCTCCTAGTAAATAATTACTGTAACTACTTTCTCTAGCAGGAAACTAAGTCCTTTTTTAAAAATCCCCTATTAAAAACAAACAAAAAAACCAACATAAGGTAATTTTGAGCTAGTTTTCCTTTCATTCAAATGCTTTATCTGGACATTATAGAAAAGTATTGCTCTAGCAAATCTACAAAAATCAGCAAACGCACACTTGTTATCTTGGGAGTAAAAGACAAAATGCAAGTTCCATCTTCAAAACAATAGGAAAAAAAATCCTTATGGTGTGGTTTTAGAGAATAGGTATCCTTCCCAGGACTTAAATGCTATCTTTCCTTTACATCAAAAACACTACAGAAAATTCCTTACATGCTTAAATAAGCCAAAGGACCTTGTTTGACCCCTTTCTGAAGACAAATTTTGGCTTTGTTCTGCATGGTAAAGACATAGGCTAGGCTATGGGTGAGAGAAACTGGCACACAATTTGATAAAACTGCTTGATGAGACTGGCAATGCTGCAAGAAGATGACAAAAGTCATAAACAGCACCATGAGAGACAGTCAGATTTCACAAACACTAACAATAATACTAGAATGGTTGGAAGGAACCTTTAAGGGCTATCTAGTCCAACCCCTCTTCAATGAGCAGGAGTATGTTCAACTAGATCAGGCTGTCCAGGGCGCAATTGAACCTGACCTTGAATGTTTCCACGGATAGGGCATCTGCCACCTCTATGGGCAGTGTGTTTCAGTGCTTCACCAAGTGAGCAAAGTGCTAAACTTCACAGGCAACTGAACAGATGAAAGTTTTGGGGATCTTTTAAGAAGATGTCAAGTCAGAAGTACTTAGTAATGACATCAGTAAAAATATATAAAGCTAAGACTGCATATTTAACAGTAAGAGAAACATCACGTGTGTTACAGATTTAGCAAGGTGATAAAGAAGTAATTGAAGGTAGGTTGCTTATATAGGAAGGAATTACAGCAGAGAAAAGGAGAGCAAGGATGACAAAAGACAGTGACAATAAGGCATGCAAATGATGCAGTTGAAGCTGTTCAGGCTACCTGTTGAGCAGCCCTATACATGACCACTGAACTCTGAAGTACAATAAATCAGACATATTAGTCTGACCACATCAAGCCTGTCAGAATTGATTCTATAGTCTGGAAGACTGAGGCAAGGAGGCCTTTCCTTGATTAGCAAGTCAGCAAAGAGAATGCTTCCCAACAGGATGCGTTAATGTCCATTGCAGTACTGACATTTTCCTCACATCTGCCTTCCACTGCATTTCAATACAAAATCAAATCCACTTCTCTGTGTGGACCTTGGCAACCAGCAAGTATTATTGCAGTAGTATTCACTTTGGTTTGGGTAGTGCTTTTACTACTTTTTGGGCAAGCCTAAAAATTACTTCAACTTTGAGAACAAACAAAACAAAAATATCCCCAAGGCCTCATCAGATATTTCTAGACTAAACTGTGAATCCAAACAGGATCTTCATTTTTCTGGGTTGACCACACTAACAGTATAAGCATACAAAAATATCAACTTCAGTGCATTGTTGCAAAGAAAACGTGAAAACCAGAGGTAACATACCAAAAATGATGCATCAATGAACTGTATATCTCTCCTTACCCTTTTTCTGATTGTTTTTTAATTGATATCTTAAAGATAACTGAGATAGCCCAAGAACAAATTCCATTTACTCAAGCAACTGAGTTGAACTTTGAGATTTGCTCTATGTGTGTGAGACTGAACGAGATGCCCACACCTTCAGAAGTTCTCGTAGCCTATTTTCTTTCTTTAAGAAATACTGAACTATGCAACAATGGCAGTGGGAATAGTGCCTATAAATTACTACAGGCATGGTCACACCTACACAGAAGCCAGGAATTCAGCAACTGCTGGCTCTGATTTGATAAGGGCTGCCTGGTACATAAAGCATGCTGCACTGTGGAGTTGTGATGATGCTGTTTTGCTGCTTGAAAGAGTCATCTCAGATGACACCTACATAGGCTGCAACCACTCCTCAAAGCTGCAGAGATGTCCTGAACCACTGCCTAAATCACAGCCCCAAAAAGGGACAGCAAATAAAGCTGAATCCAATTAGATAGGGATCATTTGCACACTCAGTGTCTGAAAATAATATTCCTGTTCACCCAGAAAAATCTGACTTTGGATGATAACAAAGACAACAACACAATCACAAAACAGTATGGACCTACTTCAAAATGCATTCCCAAATTACTTAAGAAAATAATCTTTTTTGAACATTGACTAGGTATTTTTTTTCCATATTCTGAAAATTAATAGGATAAGCTAAATTAAAGACAATTGCATGAAAATAAGCAGCTTGTAAAAACTTTTACTATTTATATAAATTAGTTAACATCACACAAAAAAAGCACAAGACATTACAACTTTTTGCCAATTAGCAAAGTAATACACTGAGATTGTGAGCATACACTGCATGTGCAGTACACCAAATCACTTTTTTTAAGAAAGTTTTAGGTCTTCTCTCAAATATGGGAGATGGCAAACAATTTTTGAGTGGAAGACTGAAAGTTGTTTTCCACACTAACTCTGCCACAATTTGCATTCTTATATTAAAAATAAAGTTATCTCTACATATACAGAAAATGTTGCACGATGACCAGGGTCTAATTATTTGATTTTTTTTTTTCAGTTTTAGCTGTCTGGCTTCTTGTATTATGAGATACATTTACATCTACATTTACATCTACAACTGCTTCCAATGGCAGGAAAGGCCTTAACTTCCATGACAAAAACTAAACCAAAAATAACTTCAGAAACTTTATTAAGACAAGGAGAATTAGAATTTCCTTAACTCCCTGCAAAACTCCTTATTCTAATAAAATAATTTCATCATTAAGCTTACTATCAGATCAGGAACAATTAATTAAATACAACATTTTTGACACCTTCTCTACACAGGGTATTTTTCTTTTCTAGTCTTACTATGGCTTATGTGCTATTCAGAGAAGCACATAAGACTATGAATAAATATGGAAAACTATCAGAAATCACCATTTGCATATTTCTTTTATAGATATATTTTCTTACAAAAAGAAAAAAGTTTCAAAAATAGCAAATACTTGAGTGTGTATTTGATGTAAATTTCTACTTACATCTTCAGCTTGATCCTGCAAAGATTTTTGTAGTTCTTCAACCTGGGACTGCACTTCTAGAAGTCTCTGATTTACCAATCTAGAAAAAAGATGGAATTTTGTTTTTCAGAAAAATCCCTAAACAACTGCAAGAGGGAGCAGCTGGAGATCTTTATTGTCCAGTGTTTTCAGGTCATCTACACAAGAGATGTAATACTCTATTTAATTCACAGAAAAATCATATGCATAGAGCAGTTCCAAAGATTATAGTTTCCAGTCATCCAGAACATTCTGATACTATTAGAAGACAACACAAATGTATTAAGTAAGAATGATTTCTACATACATGAAACAGGAGTTTTTCACAGTTAGCATTGCTTTGTGAGAGCTTGCTCATATAATCCTGTATACAACTTCTCTCAGTTCATTTATCTGGACTGATGAAATTCTCTGAATAACAGCTTTCTACTTCAGCATAAAAATCACTCCTCCCAGTGTGATACCATCCCTAAACATGCTAAGAGTACAGTCCCTCTCATCAGTCTTCTTGTTAATAAAGCATCAGTCCTGGTACTGATGGCTGATGAACTGGCTGCTAGCTGGATTTTGTAGCATGATGATAACTAGTAAGCTCACTGATTTGCTGCGCAATTTACTATCCACTTGTCCTAGCTAACAATTCTGAACATAAGGATACTACAAAAGACTGTGACAATGGCTCTCCTAATGGCAAGCTAAGTACTGCCCACTGTTTCATGCTCCTTCACATTGGCAGTCATCTCACTGTCAAGATAATTGGATTAGTTAGGTATGTTTTGCTCTGAATAAATTCATGGTTGGCTTTCCCAGTAACCTTCTCCTCTGGAGACACCCAAAATCCACCGGGATGCATTATCTCGTGTCTGGAAACAGATTCCAGAAGGATTTGCTCTTTGAAATTCTAAGAAAATATCCTGCTGGGTTTTAAATATCTTCAGGGATGGAGACAACAACCTCTCTGAGCAACCTATTCCAGCGTTCAGAAATCATAGAATATAATCATAGAATAGACCTTAAAGATCATCTAATTCCACCCCCCCTGCCATAGGCAGGAGCACCACCCACTAGATCAGGCTGCTCAGTGCCTTTTCCAGCCTGGCCTTAAACACCTCCAGAAAGGAGGCATCCACAGCCTTTCTGGGCAACCTGTTCCAGTGTTTCACTACCCTCATTGTAAAGCATTTCTTTCTTAAATCTAGCCTGAATCACCCCAGTGAAAAATAACATGTTACTAGACTGAGATGACTTTAAATTAATTTAAATTAATTTAATGTAGTTTAATTTCTACCCACTGCTTCTTGCCCTTCTACTGTGAATCACTGAGAAAAGTCCAACTCCATCCCCTTTGGATCTTCCCATATTAACATTGACAAGATGTGCCCTAAGTCTTCTCTTTTCCAAGCTACACAGACTCTTTCCCTCAGATTCTCCTTATGTGAAAGACGTAATTACATTCTTGCAGCACTTCACTGGACTGACTCCAGTAAGCCTATGTCTTTCTTTTGCTAGGGAGGCCATTATTGGCCACAGTACAGGCAAAAGTGTATGTCCTTGGTAGAAAAGTCAATTGAAACTGAGGGAAAAACTTTTTACCTGTTTTCTGTCTCCAATTCATTCTTCCGTAAGTTTGCATTATCAAGAAGGGTCTGCAACAAGGCAATCTTTTCATTGTCAGAACCTTCTTGCTTCAACTTTAACATCTTGTTCTCATGCTGAAGGCGAATGAGTTTCTCCCTGAAAACATAAAATACAGTTTTGTAGAAAAAAGTATGCCAGTCTCTACTGAGAAAAAAAGAGTTTGCTGCAGGAGGTGGTAAGATCACATATAGTTCATTTTTACCTATTTAAGGGAGACAACTGAAACAACAACCATATCTTAAAACCTGAACAAAACCTAATTAAAGGAGTTATAATCACAGAATGCACAACACCAGGAAGTTGTCTGAATGGCCCTCTTAAATCTCAGGGTACAATTGAATTGATTTAAGACAAAATGTGGAGAACACAAAGCCTGGTGCCTAGTTACAAGGGAAGTTATATTCTTAGCTGCCCCTGAACTACTGCATGAACCCAGGCAAATCACCCCAGCACTTCAAGGAGTTACTTAATAGAAACCCTTGGGAAATGATCCTTGAGAACAAGGGGATGGAACAGAGATGGCAGATCTTCTACAACAATTTCCATAGAGCAAAAGAGCTCTCCTGTCCTGGTTCTGGAAGGGATAGGGTTAATTCTGCAGACTCGGCATCCTAGTACCACTTAAGCCATGCCCACCTATAGCCAGGAAAGGGGAAAGGAGGAAGTGGTGGGGGTGGCTGGGTGTGTGCTCCTGGACCAGTCACCAGCCAGGTGTGTTACTGAATCATGTCTGTACATTCCCTCTGTTATTGTTGTTCTCCTGTTTTCTTGTTGAAGAGGCTCTTCTGTTAAACTTTGCTTTCTGCCTTTGTCTCAACCCACCAGTGTTGTTTTGTTTTCCCCTCAGGATTCTCCTCCCACAACAGACTGAGAGACATGGGGTTCTTTCTTCTCCCCAAAGTTGAATCACAACATCTCCATACCCAAGTGTAAGAAATCCAGCAAGAAAGGAAAGAGACTGGGGTCACTGAGTTGGGATCTACTGGTCAAACTAAAAAGCATGCAGGAACTGCATATGCAGTTCAAGCAGGCTCACGTCTCCTACTAAGAGTA
>VZTY01027555.1:0-23901 GCA_013400935.1 Turnix velox
GCCGGGGACTCTTCCTGCGTCTGGTGGGAACGTCATCATCATCCTGGGAGCTTGATACGGTTTTGTAAATATTGTATACCTTTTTATCTTTTCCTTTAATTTTATCTATTATTTCATTATCTATTAAAGTAGTTTGGAATTCTTCTAAACTCACAAATCTCCTCATTCCTTCCTCTCCTCTCTTCAGAGAGAGGAGGGGGGGCCATCTGTCGCTGGGGGAAGGGTCCTGTAATCATTTTGGGCCCAAACCAGCACAGTCAGAATAAACCAAACTTTGGTAGGATGAATGGAAACTTGTCTAACTCTTCTGTAGTTTAGTTTTTTTTAAATGTAGTTGTCCAGAACTGCTGACTGAAATGAAGCACAGACTGCATCTTGATCTGAATTTTATTCTGTTTCTGTCACTATGATTATCATGTCATCGCATCCTCATCAATGCAATATTCCCATCTATTTGTTGTCTATGTCTTCCAACACTGTATTTGCAGCCAAATGCATTTGTGCTATGATTATAATTATAAACTATTAATTTTATTCCCAACAGGATCATTGAGAACTCCAGCACTAATCCCTCTCTGAACTGAATTTAAGCACAGTTTGTTCCCACTTGCCATGCAAGGAGGAAGTGTCTGTTTCTTGATTTCACCTCTGTTTTGCATTTTATTATTTTCTCTGTTTAGTCCAGGATCTGTAAATGGTTTTCTTTTTTTTTGTCATGTGTTCATCATTTTTTTCTCACCTTGTAGAGAGAGCTCCTCATATGATCACTTCATCAAATCATGTTATTCAATCTGATATCCAATATGATTTTTGTTAGCTTCTATATATGATGAAATTTTTCATATTGAAGGAGTATATTTCACTTTGTTAGGTTACTGTGGATTCCTAAACTCAGTTCTTTCCTGGCCTTATAGTGACCCTCATGACTAATTTTGATTTTTGAAGTGTTTATTCAGTTGAAGAATCTTTTGCTTTTTGTATCATCAATGAGTAAGTGTAAGTTCTGTCAATTTTGATTTTCATCTCCATTCTCCAAAATATTCCTTGTTTACTTCACTGATTTTGGTGTTTGTTAGTTTTTTCTAGTTATGCTCAAATTTTACTTTTTTCCTTTGTTACCCTGGAGCCTCACCCTTTGTGTTTATTTTCCTTGCTGGTGGCACATGCTCTGGACAGCTTTTGTATGTTGAGCAACCTATGAAAGAGGTAAATCTTTCACTGTGTATGATGTTAGCTGAGACCTTGACTTGAAGAATTTTACTCAGGTTTCAGTACTGTGCTCTGAGAGAGTCTGTGCCTTCTTGACAGTGTTAAAAAACAAGAAAACATTAACATCTGTGAAATCCTTTCTAAGGAAAGCTGGAGTCCTGTGTCCTATGACTTCCTGAGGTGAAAAACTTGGCTGTCCCTGTGCTCCGTGGGATGTCTTTGAGTCTGTATGATGTGGGGGGTTGATACTAGCATAATGCAATTGTTTAAGCTGAGCAGATCTGAAAATTGATGAAGGCCCCTCTGTGATTCAGGCTGAACATGGAAGTTTATAAGGGGTTTTTTTGTGTTATGTTGGATTAATAATGTTGGCAAAATCACAGAGATTGCTGTCATATGACATGCTGTCCCACTCCATGTGAAGTTCATTTAGCAAGTTACTTGTTAGATTTGCAAAAAGCTCACAGGGAAAAATTCACTTAAGTTCTTGTTCCTAAGACTTAAGTATTTATTGCTCTTGAATATAATTCAACAAATCATTCTCGTTTTAAGTGCTTTGTTGTCTAAGAAGGGGTGTACTTAGCTGCTTCTCCTCTTCCCAGCAAATACATGCTTTTCCTCCTTCTCCTGCTTCCCTTGTTGCTCAATTCTCCCTCCCTATTAACCTCTTCCTGTTTCTTATATTGGCTGCTTTCTCACACAGCTTCTCTTTGCTCCTTTGTAGAACACGACACCACCCATTTCCTTCCTGGCTAAGTGTGTTTTGTATGCTGTCTGCACAAACAATGGAAGGAGGCAGCGTTTCAGTGCTCAAAAAGCTTTAAAGGAGTGTACCCAGGCGGGAAAAATTCAGACTTCACTTCTTTGTCTAAATATTCATAGCCCTTTTCTCAATTGTTTCCCTGAAGCTGGGTTTGTTCAGGTTTCTATGTAGTACCCTATACATATCCCTAGCTTAGCGTTGACTTCTTTGTACTCGAAGTAGTTGTAATCTGATGAATACAGAACTGGGCTTTTATTTGCTGCAATCTTTGTCAGATACAAACTGAGTGTGGCTTAGGAACAGGGGAGAGATCTGTAGAGGAGAGGAAGCAAGGGGAGGGGATAGTGGATTTTGCAAGGCTTCTCAAATTGGAGTAGTAATTCTATAATGTACAGGATACTGTGTAATTCAAGGGTTGAGATGATATGTCTGATTACATTTCTGCTGCTTCAGATCACATTTGACCAATATACATTTTCTCCAGAAAGAACATGATTCTATCTGAATTCATTTGGAAAAACTCCTGTTGTTGATAGAATCATAGAATATTTTGGGTTGGAAGGAACCTTAAAGATCGAGTTCCAACCCCCCTGCCATAGGCAAGGACACCTCCCACTAGATCAGGCTGCTCAGTGCCTTGTCCAGCCTGGCCTTAAACACCTCCAGAGCGGGGGCACCCACAACCTCTCTGGGCAACCTCTTCCAGTGTTTCACTGCCCGCACCTTAAAGAATTTCTTTCTTATGTCAAGTCTAAATCAACCCCCTTCCAATTTACATCCATTGTTTCTGGACCTCCCATCACATATCTTATTAAAAAGTCCTACCCCTGCCTTTCTGTAGGACCCCCTCAGGTATTGATAAGTTACTCTGAGGTCCCCCCTGAGCCTTCTCTTCTCCAGTCCTTCAGCCTGTCTTCATAAGGCAGTTGCTCCAGCCCTTCGTGGCCTCCTCAGGACCTGCTCCAACAGCTCAATGACCTGTGCAGGACTCTCCTGCTTTCTGTATTCCATTTAATTTGTTTGGATATTTCCATTTGGGCAATGTGTGGCTTTCTGGAGTAAGGAGCAAAGTCACTTTATTGATGTAGCTTTATGTATATGTTTCAGGAGCAATGGATACAAAATGGAAGAGGGGCGATTTAAGCTGGCTCTAAGAAAGAAATCTCTTATAATGAGGATAGTGAGACAGTGGAATAGGTTGCCCAGAGAGGTCCTGGAGGTGTTTAAAGCCAAGCTGGATGAGGCACTGAGCAATCTGGTCTATGGGGAGGTGTCCCTCCCTATGGCAGGGTGGTTGGAACTTGATGATCTTTAAGGTCCCTTCCAACCCAAACTATTCTATGATTCTCTTTATGGAAACAGGCATTTCACAGGATTATTTAGTATTTTTGAAGTCTCTCTGTGTATTGAAGACTGTTTCCAATTCCTGATTGCTTATGGGGTTAAGGAACCAATTGAATAGATCCAACTTATTTTCTTATTATAAGTGGGTTATAAGTGGGATGTAATGCAACAATTTAAATCAATATGGAGTAATTTGCAGTTCTGATTCCTGAAGTGAAGGAATGCTGTTGGACAGTTAGTATCACCTTTCTTCTTTAGGGAGTCAAAGACTTAGAGAGGTCAGCAACTGTCCTGTAGGTACTGGTTTAGCCAGTTTTAATTTTACTTTTGCAGGTACTTGTGACAGGCATTTAAGGATTGTGGCTGTAGCTTTCTTCGTGTTATCTCTGCATAAGGGACATAAAAATGTCATCATTTGTCGGGCACAAAAGGCCCTAAAGGCCTATTTGTGCACCTGGTTGATACACTGGGCACAAAAGTAATTTTCAAAATCTCTCTCCAGGTGCTGTGCAGTTACTCTTTTATCAGTCAAGTGATACTGTCTGTAATTATCACTAACAGGGGATCATTTGGTTTAGTGTTTGTTGGAATTGTTTGCACTTACTACAGACATTTTTTTTTTGTCTTGGATTTAAGTCTCTAATTTCAATAATTTTGCCTTTCTTTTCGAGAATTTTGCCTTAAGTGCAATGGGTTCTCCCTGAGGTAGGGCCCCTTTCCTCTGCATCTTACTGAATCTTGGAGACCTCTCAGCTGCTGGGGTGTCATACTGCAGTGTTTGCTCTTGGTACTTTTTGGGGTGGTGTTGGTTTTTGTTTGGATTTGGGTTTTTGGTTTTTGTTTGTTTGTGGTGGTTTATTTTTACTTGTCTAACTGTCAATTATTTGTTTCACATTTAGGCCATTGAACTTTCTGAATTTGCATGTTTTAACTGAAACTAGGAATATGTGGTAGTTTTCTAGTACCTGCAGTGTCAGCTTTTATTCCCTACTTAGTTGTGAACTTGTCCTTGGCTGTAGAGTTGTCCTGGTGATTGTGTCCTTGTCATCTTAATAGCTTTGGCTGAAATTTCACTTTCCTGTCTGCATACTGTTTAAGTAATCAATGTACCTGAATGCATTTGCTGCCTGCTGATGTGCTGATATTTGCATCTGGTGCTAGTCCAAGTGTCACAAACAATTTCTTTCCCATGTTTTGAAGCACAATAATGCTCTATGTGCAAGATACACTTGGCACTTAAAATGAGTTTTTCTTGGGCCTGTTTTTGTGCAGAGGAGTTTGTCTCTTTGGCCTACAAGCAATGCAGTTTCTCTAGAGAATGCATCTCAGCATGCAGAGACAGATGGCTATGAAGGAAAATGTTGATTTTCCTGTATCTTGAGAAGTTCCTGCTTGTGCTGTTTATTTTTAATTTTCTATGTAATTCACAGGTGCCTGAAGAACTTAAGGATTCTCATGACAGCCTGTACTATAATGTCATTTGATTATTATTTTCCTAAAAAAGTCTTTCTATGTGATGATACAGGTTGTCCTGACAGGATTTTCCAAAAGGAATCATTTTCATGGTTGGAAAATTGAGTAGCACAGATTTACAGCTGTTTCTGCTGCAGAGAACTACTAAGCTTTCCTTAGTCCCTACTTCTAATCTTTGCCAAGTGGAGAAGTGCATGGAAGTGTAGCTGACGTTCTGAACACTTCATACAATTAAGGAAGATGTTTACTTGTAATCGGTGGAAGACTGCTAAGGCTATGGTTCTAACAAGGTTTCTGTAAGCACAAAGTATTCTTCTTTCCTCATGCTCCTCAGGTATACAGCTATACTATCTAGTGTTTGAGCTTTAATACCAGTTCATTATGATGTAGACCTGACCCATATTTCATACTAGTGAACTTCCTAATGGCTGCATGATTTGCTACATACTTTTTCCACATCAGAAAGTTCCAGTTTAACTCACCCTGGAGTGGTCCCTGTGGGCTTCTATGGAGGTTGCTTATAGGAGTGGGCCACTACAAGACAGCGTCACGGTGGAAGCACCAACTTCTGTAGATTTCTGAGGCTCTGAAAGTGTGCATAAATAAAAGATAGACATAAATAGAAGGGGGAAATGCAATTTGCTGGTCTACTGGAAGCGGTCATGCCCCCACTTTGTGCCACATGAGCTGTTTGACAGTAGTTCACGTTTCTGTGGCATGGTGGGCTGAAGGCTCTCTTGTGGGCTGTCCCACTTGCAGTGCTGTGTGGATCCCTGCCTGCTCTGTGTCCTTGGTGGGACCAGGGCATAAAGCTGATTTAGTGTAACGATCAGTAGTCTTCATTTGATTATTCACCTAGGAGTGTCAAATAAATTGCTGTTGCTGCTGTTCAGGAGTCCGGAGGTTGTACGTTAATGTTTTATACATTATTTTAGTGCTTTCCTTCTCCCTTCAGCAGTATATCTTGCCAACTTTGTAAATTTAACCTATACCAATATTTATTTAATGTATGAGCTTTCACTGAATTGTAACATCACAATGTGCCCTTCATTCCAGTCCTTTCCCACTGTTTACCTTCACTTATAGATGCTTAATTTAGACTGGAAGCCCATTGAGAAACCAGATATTAATTTATAAAATAATGCATAATCAGTAGATAATGCTAATTTGCCCAGCACATTTTTTCTTTATTGAAGCATGCTCTTCACTCCACCATTAAAAAAAAAAAAAAGCCCCTTTCACTGCAAAATTCTTAAATTATAGATGCATACTTAATTGAAAAACACTGTTTTCTCAGTGGAGGTCATCTTTGGTTTGAAATATTATTTTATCAAGGAAATGTGTTGGGATTTTAGAAACATGGTATTGACCAGACCAAATCAATACCTTTCATAAATCTGCTAAAAATATGTACTTAACAGAATAGTACATGTTGATGACATAGCATTTATTCTTATTACATTAAATTGAGTTTTTCAAAGATGTTCGTTCAGTTAAATTTATTGACCTCTTACTTTGTCCTTGCTTAAGGAAGAAATATAGTGATGGAATGACTAAGACTGCTATTGTTATAATGGTTTGGACAATGTGGACAAATGTAACACTTCAGTCTTTACCTTTTACTTGCAGCAACCTCGGTGCTTCTGACTTTTTGTTAAATGGCCTGTTTCATTCCAAGGAGAAAAAGAGACAAGGAAGGTAATTTGTCCAAGTAACAGAATGGACATACACTGATCTGACCTTTTCTGTGTAATCTTTGGAGTATACTCCCATTCTGGCCAAATCACAAGCATGCAGAAGATGGAAAACACACACAAAAAAGTCTTGAATGTGGCGACAATTCTTTTACCGGCCATAACCAGTGTTAGAAATGTCAATCAAATGAGTTTAGATCTCTTCTGTTTAATAATCTCATTTCTTGCCATAAATGGAAAAGCAATCCAAATAAAAATTAAGAACTAAGAACTACTTCAGAAAACAAGGTATATGAATAATAAAAGTGCAGCTTGAAATATGTCATAAGAACAAATACCTGCAGATAACAATTCTGAAATTTTATGCTTTAAAATCAAATTTCTTGTATCCATAAAGGTTTTTTTTGGGGTAATTAGACAGGCTGATCATCACTTTGAGTTTTTTTGAGTCACCTTTTCATCTAGGATGCAGGAAGTAATCAACAATTGATCTCTACAACATATTTACAGGTGAGTAAAGTGCTGGGCAAATAAGGCTTAAGACTCAGTATGTTTGGTGTGCTTGTTGCATCCTCCGACTGTAATCTACATGGAGGGAGAAGATTAGTTTTTTACCTGCATACAAAGCTTGTGCTGGCATTTTAAGACATCTGGAAAAGAGCTAGTGAAAAATTGTATGGATTAATAAAGCATAGAGAAATTCTGTTTGAACAAGTGTTGGAGAAGAAAAGTCAAAGGTTTATTGCTGAAACCCCTGCTATCAGTATTGCAATGTTCTTCAAAAGGAGCTTGGTGTATTATACTACAAATGATTGATATAGTTGTGGAAATAAGTAAAGGAAAGGTAGGATGAAGAGGAAGACAGCTCAAGGACTATTAACAATGAGTATGACTGCTCTGAGGATGTCCCTTGCTACCTCCAGCTGAAGTGAGTGATACTTCCCACATGTGCTTTTGCAATGATATCAATAAAAATGCCAGCTTTCCATTTCTTTTCTAAAAAACCCTTGCCACTTAAGGGCTTTTTACCTTACTCACAGGGGCCTAAGGCTGGCTGTTTTGGAGAGAGATCCCAGGTTTCAGAGCTAGACTCCAAGATGCTGTCCTTAGTGACCGCTGGCTGAGGAAAGGCTGAGGTATGAGCCTGGGTGCTGGAGAGCCCCCGTGTGCTGACTGTGCGGTACTGCTCTGCATCTGCCTAGAATTTTGTTTCTCTGCTTCCAAAAGTGTTGCACGTCGCTACCAAAAAAATCCTGCGATTATTTCTTATCTTCCCTCTTCTCCCCTCCCCCACACAGATATTACTGCAGAGTCCTTCGATTTTAACTTTTTTTTGTTTTGTTTTTATAATGGTAGGAGCAAAACTAGAATCATAGAATGATTTGGTTTGGAAGGGACCTTAAAGATCATCTAGTTCCAACCTCCCTGCCATAGGGAGGGACACCTCCGTCTAGATCAGGCTGCTCATTGCCTCATCCAGCTTGGCTTTAAACACTTCCAGAGAGGGGGCATCCACAACCTCTCTGGGCAACCTGCTTCTTCCTTATATCCAGCCTAAATCTCCCCTCTTCGAATTTTCATCTGTTACTTGATTGTAGAAAATGGTATGCAGTCCACTTGTATGTTGAAGAGATATAATTTATTGTAAATTTCAGAGATGCTGAAATTGCCAGGGTACTTGTTGTTTTGGACTTTTTCCTTTTTTTCCCCCCCTTTTTTAAAAAAACAAGAACAAAGTATGTATCGATCATGAGCCACCCCTAGGTTCTTGGCAATAATTAAGATGTCCAAGGAGAGTGGAAGACTTGAGAATATGATGCTTTAGGCTGTATAATCCTACTTAAGCTGGTAGAAAATAAAGAACCCAACTTGAAAAATCCTTATTATTTCATTTTGGATGGCCTGTTTTCAAGCCTAAGTTCTGTGAGCACATGTATCCTGTTAACAGTTGGAGATTGTTACTCTGTGACCTGGAATGAGGTAATGTAATTGCTCTTTGAAGTGGTTTACAGGAACCCAGGTACATGTCTTCAAATGTAATTGCACCAAAAATGTACTTGTATCACAGGGAAATATGCTAATAAGTTATCTCCGGAACTGAAGTCTCTCTTGTGGAATGAAATATTTCTCTTTCCAAAGTTCTTATTATTTACTTCTGTTACAAATTCATTAATGTGTAACTGCAGACCATAAGCAGTTTGAATTATTTGGCTGTGTGTAGGGACCTGTTACTGCACCAATATAAGTGATTTTATTACCTGCATGGTTTTTTTGTCATTTGAAGCCCAATTACCCTCCTCTTTTTTATGTGTATCAGAATAGTCACATATCCCAGGGATTTTGTCCCATTTAAGAGATGAACTTCATGTGAGTGCAAAATCAAGCAGAAGTCTGGTTATTCAGGAATGTAGAGAAGTGTCTTAAACATGTTGCTCAGGTTGTCAAAATGTATGGATTTTCTTCAGTATTAACTAAATGCTTGGAGGAGGGATTGTCTTCTCCAAAACACGCTATTAAGAAGCATGTTTGAAGTTGCTTTATTCCAATATCAGAATGGGGAAGCAAAAATCTGGGCACTGAAGCTTCTTGGAAAAAATATGCACCAAATGCTGAGAGCCTTGTTTAGAAAAACAGAAGCATGCAAGCTGACAGCAGGTGACTGTTTTCAACTGTCACCAGCAAGTGTGTCACTGAATGTTTTTTGGCTGTCAGCAGGCCATGTTGGTCCAGGGCTGGTATGAAGACATTTGGTGAACAGGCCAGTGTTCCCACTAGCTTTGCTTCCAAGCTGATGTTCCATTTGACTACTCGGTCATTGCCTTTAGAGGAGAAAAAAATAATTTGCAAATACTTTTTAGAAGTGGAATTCACATAGGAACAATGACTTAGGAAGTGCTGCCAATAGCAAGACCAAAAATACTTTACTCTGGAAGATACCAGCAGCTATGGCAGAACAGACAACTTCAAAATCTGTCAAAATACTAGAGCAGCTCTAAATTTAAAATGAAGTGTAAATGCTGTTCAAGAGAATGGCTTTTGGAAAGCCTAAAGAAACAAATGCAGCTCACAAGGGATTTAAACAAATATTCTCCTTGTCAAGTAATTAAAACTGTTTGCATGTACACTCATTGCTGAACTTGGATCTGCCCCTAAGCTATTTGACACTTGGAATGGTTTTCTGTAGCTCTGCTTGCCAGCTCCTTGATGATGCTCAGCTTTGCCCCCGTACACATTCTTGACTGTCAGAAGTATTTTCATTTTCAAGGCATAGCTTGCTCAAGTTTTCTTAGAGTCACAAAATGATTAAGGTTGAAACTTCATGAGGTTTCTAGCAGCCTGTTTCTCCAGCCTGTTGAGTTCCTTGTGGATGGCAGCACAACCCATTGAGTTATCAGCCACTCCCAGTTTAGAGCCATCAGCAAACCTGCTGAGGATTAAGTGTGTCTCATCTAGAAAATTAATGGAGTTGTTGAATGGGACTGAACTCACTGCTATCAGTACACTGATAATTGCTGCTGCTCTGACTTTGATTTCCATCTGTGGGACAGGATGTTTTACTACTTTTCAGTCCTCCTCAGTGCTTATCCAACCCATGTTTCAACAGCTTCTTCATGAGAATCTTATGTGATGATGGAAAAACCTAGGTTAACAATATCCACTGCTCTCCCCTCATCTATTAGGCTACTCATTTCATTGAGGATGTTTGTTGAATATGTTGAGTGTGACTTCCTCTTGGTGAAGACAGGCTAACTACAGGATTAGCTGCTCCATCACCTTGCCAGGAACTGAGGTGGCCCTCATTGATCTGTAGTTCCCTGTAGTTCTTGAAGGTGAACATGACATTTGCTTTCTCTCAGTTGCTATGATTGATCAAAAGTGATCTTGCAACAACCTCTCTCTACTCCCTCAGCACTTGTGCATGCATCCTAGCAGGGTACATGGAGGGTTTGTCTAGGTATTCATAGACCTGATCCTCTTCTACCAAGGGTACATCTACCTTGCTCCATATTTTGTTCTTAGTCTTTGTGACCTGTGGTTCATGGAAACTGGCCTTGCTCGCAAAGACCAAGGTAAAGAAAGCATCTTGGTACCTTAGCCTTTTCCATGTACTCTGTCACCAGGGGCCATGCCTTGTTCAGCAGTGGGCCTTCATTTTCTCATATGTGCATATGTAATTAAGCTCTTAAAAGTGTTCATAGGCAATGCTTTCAAAGAATGTACCTTTGAAATAATTTCATGTTTTAACATAAGGGCCTTGCTGCAAGCATTGTGTACAAGTAGAACTCTCTTCTGTTTCTGTATTAACATAAGGGCTTTATTACAAGTGAAAACATCTCTTGTTTCACAATCTGTTACATTATAATGATGCTCTACATGCTGCTATTGCTGCTGGGGATAGATCCAGCTGGTACTTATTATCTCAACAGATTCACTGTATAATAGGAAACTTCATGTATTTGTATCAGTTGACGATAACCTACTTTAAGAATAGAAAAACATAGTCTATTTTAGTGGGATAGCTATCCACTGAAATGAAAGAATAAAAAAATCTTCTGAGTAAACCACCTGGGGGAGGCTTTTGTGGCAATTTTTTTTTGTGGTTGCTTTTGGGTCCTTTATGCTTTTTAATATGGGTTTTTTCTCCTCATTTGTATTCCTAGATTTATCCAGGAATTTTATTATAGCAATCCTTCTTTGAATTGTGAGCTGATAATTGTTCAAAGATATCCAGGGAATAGATTTGTAGAATAATGTCAGCCAAATTTCAGGTGCTTTCAGTATGTATTATGTGTCTATTCGTGGGCACAGTCTGTGATGTATTCATGGAAGCTGCATCATCTGCAAAACATGTAAGTTTAAAAAAACGCTGTAGTTTTATTTCTAAGTAATATGTACTGACTGATTCATTCACAAGATTGAGAAAGCTTCTGTCTTCAAACTTACAGTTGCCATCCTAACATTGCATAGTGTAATAATACTTTTTCAACCTTCAGATGTAAGGGCATTAAATATTTGAAGAGAAATTGTTCTATTTTAAGAACAAAGGACTTCTCTCCTCAGATGACAAATTCCACGCATCCCAAGTAGGGCTTAAAGCAGTGAGCCCTTTCTGCAGACTTATCAGACATTTAAAATGGAATACATTTGAGTTAAAGTTTCTTTTTCATTAGCAAAATTACCTTCCTCTGCTTGTTCTTCCTCTTTCCCCCTTCCCACTGAGCAGCTTCAGTGTCACTTAAGCCAATCCAAGCATCAGCCGCCTTTGAAATGGACAGCCCCATCTTTGGCAAGCTGTTCCCACTCGGTGTTAGCACAGATATTTGATTACTCCAGGCACAGAAACTGATATGGCTGGAAACAGCTTTAGGGAAAAAAAAAAATGTAGCTGGATCAGTTTCCCATATTGAGTGGTGACACAGAAGGAGAAAAAGTTAACATGTGGCCAGGAAGGGGTGTAGCACAGAACAGAATGATCCCACTTGGCAACTGCAGCCTTCACTCATCCTGTAATTCTTTATCATTCCAGCTTCTCTCGCCTTTGAACTCCTTGGCTGTATGGAAACGCGCAGCACTTTGCTGGCCCTGCCACCTCATGTGGTTTTTTTGCCTTGTCCCCAGGCCCAGGAGGTCAGTGCAGCCAGGTTTGCAGGGTTTCTGTTAGTATTACAGAGTCTGCTTGCTTCCAAGTCTGGTAGAATGCTTTTTTTTAGATGGTGTCTTACTCCTGCTGCAGCTAAGCCATTTATTACAATAGCTGTTCTCTACAAACGATGTGACGCAGCAAATGGATCTTCAAAGGAGAGGGAGAGGATAATTTCATGCTGGAAGCATCAGAAGTTTAAACATGATGTTTACTTTCTCCATTTGGACATTAAATGCAAATTCAGATGATGTATGCTAATGCTACTCTAGCTACTTTCCTTATACTTCTGCTGTTCTCCTTCCTCGTAGCTTACTTAAACTCTCTGGCCATGTGTATCACATGTCTATATTCTGTGTATGTATTTTGCAAGGAAGTCTTGTTGAATTTGTTTTCACCTATGGCGTTTGTTTCAGGCACAATCTCAAAAGCTACATTGTTGATACAAAGGCAAGTGGCTCAGCTTCCTTTCAGCAAGTTAGAATTAGCAGAGTCATGAGGGAATGAAAGGAAATAAGATGTAGTCTAAGAAAAAGAGGTCCAATAAAGGAAAGGTTGGCCTTCCATCAAAACCCTCAGATATGAAAGAAGACACTGGCATTTAAACTGATTCACCACTCTGTCAGACTTTGTGAACCTCTTGATACTGCAAGAAGTTAACACAGGTGAAATAATATCAAATTGGTCATAGTAACTTGTCAAACTTGTCAAATGTCTCTGTACTGTTTATTTTCACAGAATAATTTGTAAAGAGAGTCCAGTAGGGTCTGCAATGCTCAGTACTTGTGCAACAGCCACCATAATTGCTTTGTGACCCTAGTTCACAGGAGCTGCGTTTGGGCAGAGTTTGAGGATAGTGTTCAGTAGGTAACTCGACAGAGGATCTGCAGAGTACCTGTGTGAAAGTGTTTAGTTCTCGGAGCAACTGTGAAGGCAAGTTTATGTTTCCTGAGTTTATTGGGAGAAGAGGGGAGTGGGCTGTGTGAGTGTTACAGAAGGCATTAATGATGACCCTGCAATCAGATTGAATACAACTGCACAAATCCCCACACAGAAAGCTGCTGTGGCAACAGCCACCTGTCTGCCTTCAAGTCTAAGGTGGAGGGAGGATCATCATAGTTTTCTTTGTTGGACTTAAGGAGATCCAGTTACTAAGTGGCAGAGGTGTTGACTACATTTTAATATATTACAGAACTGCTGTAGTAACCATAGGTTACTTTTCTAACACAAAACAGAGTTGTTCCCCAAACTAAGGCAAAGGTGAAGAAAAATTGCCTGCTTTTGAGCTGGATTTGTTTACAGTTGAAATTCTTTCTCCTCAAGTGCTTATTTCTGAAAGGTGAAGTAACATTATATTTTGTGTGTTCTGTGTCTACACACACATATAGGGATATATGAGTTCCAAGTTTTATGTCAATGAATATATTTCCTCTAATGTTGCAGGGTGCTTGGGTTTTTTTCATCTTAAAATAAATGCCGATACGTGGCTTTGTTTTACTGCAGCACAAATTAATGACAACATACAAGATCACTTTTTGGACCAGTAAATATAAAGTTAACAATTCTACTTGCAATATGAAGCTTCATAATATTTGTGGTATAAACATGGAGCTGTTTGGAAGCCGTTCTGAACCGTTCTATTGTTTTTGACCATCCCAAGGGGGAGATGGGGAACAATGTTTTTTTGCTTTCAGAATGTCAAGCATAATAAAATCTTGTAGGAATGTGTTAATGATTTAGAAAGCTCTTTTAGTTATGTTTCCGCTTTTCTAAGGCTTTAGTAACTTTCTTCTCTCTTGTTAAGCAGCTGCTTTGTCTTGAGCGAGCTGATGATCAAGAGTCTCCCCAGAGCGGTGACTGGCAGGAACTGCAGAGCAGCTGCTGCAGAAGGAATCGGGTACATGTAGAAGATGCTACAAACAAAATGCATTTAAAAATGCAGATCCAAGTGCAGTTTACTGTTTCCATAGACTGCTGCTTATGCAGCCTAAACGTTCCCTCTTTCTCTAAGCCCTCACATTTACAGTTAATACAGATTTAAAAGCTTACACCCCTAAATCTGGAGCACAGTGTACAGGTGTTAATATGATCTCTACCCCTTCTCGCACTTAGTGCAAAACAAATCTCACACAGTTTGGATTATTTGCAAACTACATTGTCTAGTATTGGAACAATGTTACAAGTTGTTTCCATGCTTTATGTAATTTTACTACATAATACAGCTAAACTCTGAATAGTTTATTCAGAGAGATTAGGTTCTTCAATACTTATTGTTAATTGAGTAACTACTAGGGTCTGCCCTTCATTCAGACAGCTGATTGAAGTCCTTGTTTTCTTTTTTCTTTCTTGTTTTCTTAGATGATGAACAGCTAGATACTTGCACTCAGTATCTCCCTCTGGAATAGCTCTTGCTCTTTGAGCTCAGTTCAGTTGTGTGTGCATTAGTATTTATTAGAGGTGCCACAGTTCATCCCATCTGCTCTCCAAAAAGGGTAGGGACCTATGGTTAAGGGTGTGTCACTACAGTGAGCATTCATAGGCTTACCCTGGACTCAAAGCAGGGGACAACTAAACTGAGTTCTTAAAATATTTCCATCCAAAATAACCCCTGGAAATACTTCTACCAGCTATGAAACTCCCTTTTGTTGTTGTTGTGACTGTTTTAATATATTAATTTAAATTTTTATTTTAGAATACAGAATTCTACATCATCTGAGCTTTGTTGTTACAATATTGATACACTAAATTCTTTATTTTTTCCACTGGCTTTTCAGCTTAAATTTCTGAACTAAAGTGACCTAGAAACCTCTGATAACTAAGCTAACTAATAGCCCAGGTCTTGCTGTGTTGGAGGGAACGATTGACTGCAGGGATCAAGTGTTTCTATAGAAAGAGACTGAGTTGACTGCGTATGCAGGCTATTGATACAGGGATATATTTTTATGAATAAGGCAAATATAACATTCCTTTGGAAAATGTATTTACAATGAAAAATGGCATAAGTATCCTTATGCTGTCATGAATCAGCATTGATTTAACTTCTCTTCGAAAAAGAGTCTCTAGCATGACACTGCCAAATGCTTATTATTTAGTATTTATTGAATGTCATTATCCAAAGGATCCAACTCAGACTCCTTTGTATATTTTGTTGTTATAAAAATATGTGCATAAAAATACAATGCTTGACTGAAAGGGAATATGATATAAAGTTCTGGATTTAAATACAAGTTAGTGGGCAGAAGCATAAATGCATCTGAGTAGAAGACAGTGTTTAAGGGTTAAGCTGACTTTAATACCAGGAGGATCTTTTTAAGTCAATCTGCTTACTGTCCTCAAGTAATGTGCTCCAGTTTTGTGTCTTGGAGCAATCTCACAGTTAATGAGTTGGATTGTACTGGCTGGCAGGAGTATTCCAGTATTCCAGGAGACACAGATGGGCATTCTGTGTGTGGGGAAAATATGGTGAAACTTTAGTCCAAAGTGAATAAATGGACAAACCCTATCCTTGTCTATGTGATGGTAAGGTCCACAGGACCAAATAATGTTCATTATAATTAGACTTCTATTTGTCCATAGTGCCTTCTGGTTATGTACAACATCATGCTGCCACATGCTGTAATGCTCCATTGGTAGGGTGCAACTCCACAAAATGCTGTTATGGTTTGGTAAGACTTGAACTCACCTGCAACTGGGTAAGATGTGAAAATCATCTTCTTTTGAGTTTGAAGTTGGAGTGGAAGGCAGGAAAGTACAATGACTGCTCATTTCTAATTCAGCAGTGCCTCCTTGTCCTTATTTCTATAAGAAAATTGGACATCGACTTTTTGTGGGGAAAGATCTTATACTCATTAAATAAGTGACATTAAATAAGTGACATTCCAATTCTAATTGTATTTTTCTGAATTCAAACAAATTGATTTGCACATGAACTATATTCTTCGATACAATTACAGAGTATTAATAGTGTCTTCTGTGTTACTAGCAAGACAGTCACTAGTGTAATAGGAGATTCTACTTATGAATGAACCCATACATCTACTACAGGTTTAGTTATACTAAAAATGAATAGCATAGAGACATGTGATGCCTGTTAAAGGTTAGTCCTGTTTCCACAAATGTTTCCACAATGCAATTCTAGAAAAATAAGAAAGAAAGATTGCAAGAGTTTATGCTGTCAAATTTTGCTGTAATGACATCAATGGGGATAAATGTTATATGTCTGTATTTGCTGTGAAATCTGTATCTTGGACTGTAAAGAGATAAGAAGCAGCAGTACTCAGTTGGGATGTGATTAGGTGAGTCAACAATTATTCATTGTGCCTAAATTCTGTGCTATTTTATGGTCCCTGAACCTACCCAGAATACAGAGTCATTCTAAGCCTTTCCAGTGCTTGCAAAATCAGTAGAAACTGGCCATATGCATTTGGGCTGTCCCAGTAATGGCAGAGACTGTTTCTTCTCTGCACCACTAATGAGGTCTGAGGGTGTAAATCAGTCCAGGCATTACAAATATGTCCATGAGGAAATCTCCTAAGGAACAGCCCAAGCATCTTTAATCTGTCAATCCTATTAGCAAGTTCCATAATCTGCCTCCTCTTCAGTACCTACATTACAGTTCAAGTGAAGGATATCTCACCACTACCAGCTGTTGATGGATAAATTAATCAGCCAGTAACACTGTTGTCTCTGCCTCCATTGTAGAGAAAAAGGCTCATTCGATGTGTGATTTATACAATGTCTCGGGTGCTCTGTTTGTACGAGGAAGGATCTTCTTTCTCTTGACTGCAAAATTTCAGATGAAGTATCCATTTCAGGTGCTATGAATAATTTTTTGTGCTGGTAATGCTGCATTATTGTTAACTGTTTCAGATGTCTTCTTATTAATAATATATTTTTGTATACATTTTTTTTCTTTATTTTCAATAGCTCCCTCCCTGTTATAGAATTATTGTTTCCCTAAAAACACCAGAGACTGGTGTTTTCAGAGAGCACTGACTGAGCACTGGGCAGCACTGGAACATGAAGAGAACAAATCAGTAATGTCCGAGGATGGGAAAATGGGGCACCTAAAATTTCTGCTGTTGTGGAAAGCTACTAGAATCTGGTGAGGGAAAATGGGAGGAAGATTTGTAGCTACAAAAAAAAGATCATTACATAGCTATGTTTTAACATAAGCTGATTTTAAATCATTTGGTCTTTCTGACTGTTAATCAAATTTAGTCAGAAATGGCTGTGAATTACAAAGGTTCCAAAGTCTCATATGAGCTTTACAGAGAATACATGATTGCAAGGAGTTACCAAAAGGCCACCTGAAGTAAGTACAGTGCTGAATTAGGTAGTTCTGAATCTGAGAAAATGCCCCCAGTATACAGGGTGGCCTGTAATTATTAACATAATAGCTGAGGAGTTACATGAAATGATAAGGGAAGCATGAGAATCATAGAATCATAGAATAGTTTGGGTTGGAAGGGACCTCAAAGATCATCGAGTTCCAACCCCCCCTGCCATAGGCAGGGACACCTCCCACTAGACCAGGCTGCCCAGTGCCTTGTCCAGCCTAGTCTTGAACACCTCCAGAGAGGGGGCATCCACAACCGATAAGAGAAGGTGCATATTTATAATTGTGAGTAAAGGTACTGTACTTTTACTATTTAACTGTGCTGAGTATAAGTGCTGCTGCTTGTGCTTCTGGCAGAAGGCAGCCGTGCCTCTGCACAGACTGCCTGTCCCTGCCAAGGAAAGCATGGTGTGTATGGAAAGGTTACTTAGGGTCTGAAAAATCTAATCAAAAGTCCAGAATTATATTAACTTCACGCTAAATAGGGCACTGCAAAAATTCTTAAGAACTTTCACACAGGCCAAAAATACGGACTAAATCAGACAGTGTAACTCATGCTTGATGACACAGGAAAAACATACTACCAGCAATAAGGTAGGCAGAGATTTTTCTTGTACTGATGGGAAGAAAACTCCACAACTTGCTGTAATATCGTGTTTATTTACCAGAGAATGTTACAACTAAATAAGTCATCATGCTTGGTAAATACATAATTTTGAGGCACAACAATCTTTGATAATGAGACAGTTTGCTGAGACTGAATGTAGTAAATTGGTAGAAGTGTGGAGGTTTAGACATTGAGATTCTTGAGCCAATTATCTGTGGTATAACAGGGTAGTGAGAAATGGTATCAGAAGAATTAAGATCGTGCTAGAAAATTAATCACTCTGATCCACATTTAACATTGCAGAGTAATGTTAATGAAGTGTAAGTTGCTATGTGCTAATAATTTGGTTGCTACTTAAAGGAATGACTGTTGGGATTTGTAGGCATACAAAGATCCAGATAGGGGAAAAATCCTCCAACCCTCCTACCCTGTAAATCTAATAAAACTTGGCACGATTTAGAGTGCAGGGAATTCTCCTTATTTCATGAAAATAACAAAGTGAATGAATCTGTGTTCTGCAATGAAGCACTGTGCAGTTCCCAGTTCTGCTATAGAGAGGCAGCCTTCCATAATTATGAAAGTTTTCATCCCTAAGTTAGAAATAGGAGATATATCCAGCATTTTTACTGACCCTTACAGGAAGAGGTAAGAATAAAAGGTTATGAGTCTTCTATTTAGCTGAAAAAGTAGCAGTTTCTGCAGAGGCTTTGTCTGCATCCCTACCCTCTCTGTGCTAGAGTGAATTTGGGAAGGCAAAATAGCTCTGAGTAATCTGCTGTTTACCTGATTGTGGAAAGATACCGGCTTGATTTCTGGAAGCATCATACCCATGTGAAGGCAGCTGTTCCTGTGCTGGTTAGCCATTATGACAAAGCTAGTTCATCAGGGAGCATGCTGAGATGATGTTACTTTGTTCTTCTGATGCTGAGGCTGGTTTAGAGACGTGTGCACTGGTCTGTTTGTGCAATGCAGACGTGCCTTGTGTACAACTGCTGGGAGAGGAAGGCCAGGGCTGTCACAAGAAATAACCTTTGAAGTCCTATGACTTTAGCATCCTAAACAGCTACATACTTTGGAGGAATAAGCAATGCTTATTGAACTTGAGATGAGAGGGAGGGAAATGGGTCATACTTGGACATTTTGCCTGAAAGGACATCACCTTTGCCCAGGCAATGTTGACAGGGACAGATTAATACCAGTTCAGTAACAACAGCCAAGGTCTAGGGGAACAGTCCTGCTGTGACAGTTGAGTCTGCTGTACATTTGTATTTCAAGGTCATATGTAAAAAGCACTTGACTCTATTGGATAATTCAAAAACTCCTGTGTAAGGACTGCTAAACAGCATGTCATGCTTGGCAAGCATTAGTTTAACCTTAAGCAATGCTATAGGTAAGATGTAGTTTTTGGGCAATGATTTTTGTCTATTGGCACAGTTACCTTTTAGATTTATAGATGTGTTGAGCCTCACAGTATTTTTACCTTTCTTCTAAGGTACTTTACAATAGTGCATATATACATCTATTTGTGTTTTCATCTGTGTATGGACCTGCAATTATCTCAACCCTTTAAGTATATTTTGCACAGGTTTTCTGGGCCATATATATAAACAAGTATGAAGCGTAGCAAAGTGTGAAATAGCATCATAAAGAGAAATGCCCAAAGTATTGTCTGCAATGGATTTGTGTGTGATATTAAATAACTTTCTCTACAGTTGGAAGAGTTGACTTTATTGTACTTACAGTTTTGGGGCAAAGCTACAGCTGAAATTTGAAGGTACACTTTATAAAGATGTATTGGAGGAAGGTCAGTGAAGTCACTGTGCAATTTCAAAGAGAGATTCTTTTTCCAATGCATTTCTGAGGAGAACTGCAATAAATATTTGTGATCCAGCTTAGTAATTCTAAGCACCACTGCATCCCTCATCAAAACATTCAGTTGTGTGAGGCCTCTACAACAGTGTGTGTAATTGCAAGGCAGTTTTTAGTGCAAACGATAGTTAGTGTCATTGTAGAGTACTGAACACTAAATCCATGAGCAGTACTTTTGACTTGAGGTTTGGATAGGTTCACAAAAGAATACATTCACTTCACTTCTCAGCAGTTGTCTGTGAGATGTGTTATCCTCCCAGTGAATGCATTCGCATTTCTTTGTTGTAGGACCTTTAAGTGCTTTGCTGACAAGGAACAGCATTGATTAAAAATAACAACATACTTTTTTAAAAAACAAAGTCTCCTCTTTTAAGCAGTGTAGGGGTATATTACTGACCTGGTGTCCCCACCAAAAACCTTATAATGATTCCAAAGTGCTCAATGACAAAATACAGTTGGTTCAACTTATTACACCTCCTTCCTTTATCTAATATTTTATTGTAATGAGAGAAGCTGCTATTACTAAAGAAAATCATTATTTGTTACTGAAGCTTGTATAAATTTTAGCAGCATGAAGTTAAACTCAATTTACTTAGAATACTGATTTCCCTAAAAGTCCCCAGTTCCTATTAATACTAGTGAAAAATGTGGAGAAAAAAACCCTTGCAAGATATAAAATAAAGATATGAAGCAATCTGGGAAGCCAGATTCTAGTCTTTTTGCCATAGAAATGGTGAAGAAAATATTCCTAATCCTAGCATAGTCTCTCTCTCTTGCCTGTGTGCTCCTATGCAAAGATGACAAATATAATGGAAGTCAGTTAAAGGGATCAAATAATTTCAGCTTGATGTACCATTTAAAACTCATCTCTTTCTGCTGAATTCTGGTGCACTCTTTCAGCCCCCTGTACCTACTGTAAACAAGATGGGATGCAAACACCCAGACTCCCTCCTTGCAGACAGGTACAAGATGAATGCTGCTCTGAAGCCATCCCAAATTCAGGGAAGGAGTGGCTGGTGTCAAGAGAGGTGGCAATGAGAAGATTGATGCAAGTGGGCATTACACTGTGAGCAGCACAAGGAAGAAACCAAGAAAGCAATCAGAGGAAATTTGGATAAGTAATATTTGCCTGAGAGGAGTTGCTACCAAATTGCAGGGCTTGCTGACCGACTTGTGGTCGAAAAATGCCTTTCAAAACACAGTATCATCNGCTGCTCTGAAGCCATCCCAAATTCAGGGAAGGAGTGGCTGGTGTCAAGAGAGGTGGCAATGAGAAGATTGATGCAAGTGGGCATTACACTGTGAGCAGCACAAGGAAGAAACCAAGAAAGCAATCAGAGGAATTTTGGATAAGTGAAATTTGCCTGAGAGGAGTTGCTACCAAATTGCCTTACAGCAGGGCATGCTGACCGACTTGTGGTCGAAAAAGGATCTTCATACCACAATATCATCCACCTTTATACTTGTGGGGAAAGAATTAAAATATTTTTTCTTTTACCCCACTGGCTGTTTTCCTGCCCTGGCAGTCAGTCCCAGGCATCCAAGAACAATTTCATCTAGGGAAACACTGATTCCTGAGGTGGCTGAAATATCAGTGATTATCTGTTAGCTGCCAAGCACTCAGCAAAGACCCTAGGGAAGCAAGGTGTTGCCTTAACATCTGCAAGTGCCTTCCCTGCTCCATGTGGTACTTATCTCTCCCACTGATGGGGATACTTCAGGTATGATCAGTTTGCTGTCAGTTCAGACACACTGGGCTCAGTTGAGACACATCTAAAACTCACCAGGCAGCAGCTGCTGGCCCCACACCACCAGTACCCACCCCCCTCCTGTGCCCAGCCTGTTCTTGGCATTCCTGTAGCCAGGAATAGCAGCCTGCTGCTCCAGTGAAGGGATAGGTGACTTCTGTTTGGATGTATATATTTTTTTTTAACATATAGAAAGCATAATTTTGGAGGCTTTGCTGGTGTGCTGCAGATTACACCGTGCCGTTGCTAGGTGGCAATGTGTCTTCAGGAAAGGCAGGCAGCAATAGTGTGTGGAAAGAGCCTGGCAGGACCTCAGCTGTGGTGGGTTGCCGAGACCTTCAAGTCTCCTTCCCCACTGACTGTGATGAGGGTGGGGCATCTAAATGAAACCCTATGTATAAAAATATAAATTTTATTTTAACTGTTCAAAATGCTTTTTTATTATATAATTGATTGATTGAGGGGGATGGGGCTGTGTGAGACACTGACCATAACATGGGTGAAGATGGATGGTGCCTCAGCAACCAGGGTGATGCAGAACCACCCTGCTGCTGCCCTGGCCCCACCTTCTCCAAGCAGGAGGTCCCATACTTGGGGGTGGTGGCTGGGCCCTTGCAGGAAGGAACTTAGTGAGAAGCTTCAACATAAAGCCCTATAAAGCTAATGAAGTGACTTTTGGCTGGGGTAGGCTAATGCTTCAGAGGGTGCTGCCTATTCTTGGGTTTTGTGTGTTTTTCACTTTTAAAATCATACTGGGAACATGCTGCAAGGTGTAAACCAAAGATATGCAAAAATCTGCCTGAATCCTTTATTCAGGAGTGCATTACCTTCAGAGTGCCTTTCCTTCTGGCTCTCCTCTTTGCAAGGAGACTTCCTGTTACTTGACTGACCATAGATTAAATTACCCTTTGCTAACTGGTGTTCTGGAGGCTGCTTTTACCCAAGAGTAAGACACAGTCCTGGGTTCTCAGAGAATTGCTCTGCATAAAACAAATGCTGTTTGTTACTGATGGTAAAATGTATTCCATCTTTATTTGTTCTTAGCATGATATGCTGAACATAAGTCCAGTGGGTTTTTTTATACTGCAAATTGTGAATGGAAGGCAAAATTCTTTTTATCCATATGATCTTGGTTGTTATTTACTTAGAAATGACAATTATTTTTAAAGGAGTGAATTTTGAGCTATTGAGTGCAGCTGGCTGGATAGGGCTGATTCAAAAGTGGTAATTATTGCAGGTTTGCAAAGAGAGCTGAAATGACCCAGATGGTTACCCTGATTAAACTGATCCAAAAGTCACCAGAAGTAGTGTTAATCCTCTATATCTATTGGATAGGGCAGTGCATAAAGACCTGACATAGCATGGGACAGGTGCTGATGAGGCAGCTGATGAGGCTGAGGCAACTGAGAGCTGTACCATAAAGGTATCTTGCTGTAAGCCAGCTGGAGAGACTTTTGAAGCACAGAAGCCCTGGTGTTGAAAATCTGAGAGGCTAAAACACCCCCTCTGACAGAGACTGGACAACTAGTTTTTGACCCATACACAGTAATGGGAAAAAACAAATTAAGAAAATAATCTGAAAAATAAAATTATGCCAAGAATAGTCTCCCCTTACAAAATCATCAGTATGAAGATTAAGCAGCATTTTATTTTCTACTGTATCTGCAGGCATTACAATACTAGAAAAAACAAGATTGTCTGGCACTTGTGTTACATGTGACTAGATGTGAAGCACTTAATGTACTCTGGCAGTAATAGCTATACAAATGTGTTGGGGAAGCTGCTTCTCTGTGACAGAAAGAAACACGTGACAGAAATATTTAAAAGAAGTGAGGAAAAAAAAGCAAACAAGTGTGTTGATGTGAAAATGTATTTGTGACTGCTACATATGGTCACGTTGAGCAATTGGGATAGCAGGTGAAAAAGAATGTAGGAAGGACATGTAAGATTGGAAAAATATGAGAGATTATAAGTAACTATATGCTTTCATCAAGGTAAAGAATAACATTAAGGAACCTTTCAAAGTTGGGCAAGTTGTTTCCAAAATGGTTAGCTCTCATGATAGAGAGCTGTAGTAATATTAGACAATTAGGTGGATGGGTGGCTCTGAGGCTGCAGTGAATCATAGAATCATAGAATAGTTTGGGTTGGAAGGGACCTTAAAGATCATCGAGTTCCAGCCCCCCTTCCATAGGCAGGGACACCTCCCACTAGA
>VZTY01027555.1:24202-104087 GCA_013400935.1 Turnix velox
CTTCTTGGCTGCGAGTGCACACTGCTGGCTCATGTTGAGTTTGTCATCAACAGACACACCCAAGTCTTTCTCTACAGAGCTGGTGTAGTGATGGGTTCATGCAAAATGATATGGTAGCAAACGATATGTGAGTGCCTGTGCTGGAGGGGGTGACCATAGATCATAGAATGGTTTGGGTTGGAAGGAGCCTTAAAGATCCATCTAGTTCCTAAACCCCCTGCCACTCAGTGGCACATCTGCACTAGATCAGGTTGCTCAGTGCCTCATCCAGCCTGGCCTTGGATGTGTCCAGGGATGGAGCAACCACCACCTTGCTGGACAATCTGTTTGAGTGTCTCACCAGCTTCATGGTGACCATCAAGTCCCTCCATTTTTCCCCGCAGTTTGCCTCTAGGCAGGTTGCACATACCCTTTTTTTCCCCCATCTCCTTCCTCTGCCCCACACCAGCCCTTTTCCAGCCCATTTTCTCCCAAATCCCACACACCTGGGCTCCATTGGAGACTCCTCCCCTCCCCAGCTGCTCCAAATCAGCCTCCCCTACCCCTACTCTCCTATTCAACACCAGTGGGGAAGGGCAGCAGCCATCATTTGTGGGATGCTCTTCCTGTTGTCTCTGCTGCAGGACTGGTGAGTTGCATTTTCTAAGGGACACAGAGGGAGGAGAAAGGCTGGTAGGACTCCTGGTCAGGCAGGGGAAGGAGGGAGGGTTCTGTTCCTTTCTTTCATGCTCTGTAGGGTTTGCCTGAGCAAAGGCAGCGCAGCTGTGGCCTACCCCAAGTTTCTAAAGACAGCTAAAACAGCAACACAGAGTGAAGCTGGTGAGGTTTTGAGCTCAGTGTTCTGAAGTATGAATCCTCCATCAGAGCACCTCTTCAGAGAGAGTGCAAGAATTTGGCTATAATTTTAGAATACTTTTCCTCTTTTACCAGCAGCTCAGATCAGCAACAGTCATCTTCTTCTTAGCTTTGCTAAATTGCGTAACAGAGAGAATTTGTTACGGAGGCAATTTATGTTTTGTTCAAATGAGAATTCAAAATATCACAATTTCATGATTAAAAAAAGTCTAGCGTCTGTGTCAGCAGGTCATTACAGGTTTATATGGAAGCAAATAAGGCAAATTGAACCAAACTTTGTTATGGGATTCTGGGAGTTACCCTAAATCCATAAATCTAGTTACTTAGACCCTTATAGGCCTTGTAGGCCTTAGATTCATGATGTCAGAGCATCTAGTGATAGGATGAGGGTCAGTGCTTTCAAACTAGAGCAGGGCAGGTTTAGATTAGACGTTAGGAACAAGTTCTTTATCATGAGGGTGGTAAGACACTGCAATGAGTTACCCTTAGCTATGATGGAGGTCCCATCATTGGAGGCATTTGAGGCCAGGCTTGATGAGACTCTAACAACCTGATCTAGTGCACAATGTCCCTGCTCACTCATGGGGATTGGACTAGATGGCCTTTGAAGGTCTCGTCCAACTCTATGATTCAGTGATAAAGATGAGACTGAGAAGTACTTGTATTTGACAGCAGCAAGATAGGACACGGTCACTGGATTGAGTGAGGATGGCATTCCAAACCATTCCATATTCTGAGGTTACAGTTTCTGCAGGTTCCAGAAGGTAATAGGATAAAGGATCTGCATTAGGTGGCCTAACCATGGGTATAGGCAACAGTAAGAACAGTTTTAATTTGTGGAATTAATTATTTAAGTAATTTGTAACTGTGATGCCTGTGTGATGAGGAGATCAGGAGAATATTAAAGGATGCACAAAGACACCTTAAACATTTAAGCCATTAAGCTTAAATATGTATGCAGATTTTTCAGCATTCTTAATTATGAAGAAGCTGTTGTATTTGCATGGGAAGGTAAGATAGAGTGAACTGTCCCCTTAGGAGTTTCTTTAACAAGGCACCAATTGTTGTGTGACAGGTTATGTTGAACAATGTTCTGTTAAAAGACTGACACTAAATGAATCTGATTTCTCCTTGCCTTGGATTTCTAAATTCTACAGTATACACAGGACAGAATTGTGTTCAACTGATAAAAGTACTACGACAGTCCTCTTTCTGAAAGAAGAAATTCCAACATAATAATGTTCATGTAATTTAGATGAGCCTGTCCAATGATTTGCAATATGTTTATTACATTTTAAACAACAAAATTTCTTCACGTAAACTAATCTCATCCCTGGCCTCTATACTCATTGCTATAGAGATTAGAAAATCAGCAATAGCACTGTAACGTTAAGTCCATTTATTTATCTATATATTTTATATGATAAATATTACAAAAGGGTAATTACCAGAAAATTAAAAGTTAACTGATTTTTTGTTGACAGGTGCAAGTCTGGTCTGCAGATGAAATCGAAGCAGTTATAAAAGCATACTCATAAGTTTGCATGTACACTGGACAAATATTTTAGAAAATAAGGTCTTTGCTTCAAGAGATATCAGTTAAACAGATACTGAGCCAGAAAAGACAACAAATCAAACAGAAGAGATAGGGAAGGCTGTTAAGAGAAAGTATTAAGTTATTCATCTCAGAGTGGCGTTTCCATTACTGTGAAACTGCTTGGAATGTAATGGGCAAATAACTTGGAAGAAAAAGAAGATTCAGTTCAGTGCTATCATTTGCTTAGGTTATTATGAGATGACTTTGATTTGGAGGAAGGATGGAGAAGAGTTAGGAAGGAATTTTAATCAGTATGAGGAGAAAGGGTAGAATATGATTCATGCGGAGGAGCTTACCCTGGGTAGCAGGCACTTGCACAGAGAGAAAAACTGATTTGATTTCCTGGAGTGTTGTTTTGTCCCTCTTTTGAGTCAGGCTATGGACACATTGGTGCCACACACCCTTACAAAACGTTCTTCTCTAATGGATAGTGAGAGTTGTAGTCTACCGCCCTATTCTCAATTGTGCATGGGGGAAATGAGGGATGAGTTTGTAGAAATGCAAAAGAGAGTAGTCTGAGGCAGGAAAAAAAGTCACAAGAGTCCTTAATGATCCTTCATGTGGGTAAACATGTGATATATATGGTTGGCAAAACCACCGTGTTTAATATTCCAGATCTTCGTTGTTCTCCAGTGGTTCTTCTGAAAAGTGCATGGTTAATCAAGCTGAATATCAGTGTTTAGTCTCCAGGCATCATAGCCTGGATTTTCATTCCTGCTTAAAGAATGAGCCACTCCTATTTTGCAATGAAAATATTTACCTTTTGTTCCAGCTCTCCATCTGCAAGTCCAGTTTAAAGAGCTGATACTAAAGATACATCAACTGTATCTTTACTGAAAATCTCTCCTCTTCCTTTCTATTGGCATACTTGCATGCTTTGGAGCTTCTTTATAAATCAGACAGAGACATCTATGTAATGTTTGCTCCACTTTCAAGTAAATTCAGGACTCCAACATTTTCGGTTTGCAATATATGTACTACTTATGTATATATGGTGTAAAGCCTTTTCTACTCCTGTGCTCTGATTTTTTTGACCTGTTGTGGCACCATAACAGAATATTAGATTATAGCAGTTTAATGCCATACAAAATAACATGAAAACATGTAAAGCCTGGAGTTGAACTTAACCAGTGGATTCTCATCTTTAACCCCAAACTGGATTTATTTTCATAAGGCTGATTCAATATTAAAACATTTTGAATGTTTCCTTGAGGAAATGCAAGTATTATTTTAAAAGCAGACTTTTCAGTGATTCACACCTTGGTGACTCAGCTGTGTTGCACTCTGAAGCAGTAGATGAATAGATTAATTTCTTACTAAAAAATATTGCTTCCAGTGTCACACTTTGTGTTTGTTTTCTTTTTATGTCTTTTCTCTAGTCCAGGTTCAAGTCTCCAGAACCACCAAAGCTCAGACACATAGCAAAATTTTAGCAAGATGGTAGATCCCAAGTCTGGGACAAGAGCAGAGCCTGAATGAGTCCTGCATTTTGATAAGTTTCTTGTCCTTCTCTCAGAGTGTGCTCTGCTAATTAATCAATCTTTGAATTGTGGCAAAAGTGTAGGCATAAAAATGCATGTATATGTGAAAAAGAAGACAGGTGTTCCTGCTCTGGCAGGGGGATTGATCTCTTGAGGCCCCTTCTAATTCCTGATATTCTGTGATTCTATGGCAATTTTATAGTTAGGGGTTTGTCTGAAAGATGTCATTTTCAGGTTTAGACAGAAAAAGAGCCTCTATTACCAACCACATGTTTGAAATAGCTGTTCTTAATCTTTTCAAGTTCTCTTAGGCTAGATTTCTTTGCATGGTGTCCTCTTGTGTGCCTGTCCTGGTTTGAGGTAGAATGGGGTAAATTTTCTGGTTTGTGTTTGTACTAATATTTTTACTTGTTATTATTGTGTGTAAGATTGTTTACCGTTGTATAATGTTTAAAGAAAAACGGAGGAATTCGTGGAGGATGGNCGGCTCTTCCCTCGTCGGCGTTCTCCTCCCCGGCCCTGCGCTCTTCTGAGGCCTTCTCTCCTCGGCCTGCCCACGTGGAAACGCGATCATCATCCCGGGAGCTGGATTCTCCTCGGCCTGCTCACGTGGGGCCGTGATCATCATCCCGGGAGCTGGATTCGGTCTTGTAAATATTGTACACCTTTTTGTCTTTTCCTTTTGATTTTGTTTATTGTTTCATTATCTATTAAAGTAGTTCGGAATTCTTCTGAACTCGTAAATCTCCTCCTTCCTCCCTCTCCTCTCTTCAGAGAGAGGAGGGAGGGCCATCTGTCTCTGGGGGGCTAATTTATTAATTTTGGCCCAAAACCAGGACAGTGCCCTGAAAAAAAAAATCATTGTATCTTCTTTCCAGTGTAGGTTTTACCCATTTACAGCCATTCTATGTCTTCAGTTACAGGTTCACAGAGATTCATTCTCGTATTTCTTTTTATTTTTTCTTTGCTATCACTGACCATTTATACTACATGCCTCTGAATTTCTTCTATCAAAAACACTGATAACTTCATATGGTCAGAAAAACATAGCAGATTTCTGTAGAGTATCCAAAGTGATTCTCCCTCAAATACATGGGTCTGGATGTAGCCATATATAATGTACATTGCACAAATTTTAAAGCTAGGCAATCCTAGCCCAAATATACATATTTATCATAAGCAAACCTGACAAATAATCCGGAAAAGAAATACTTGGGGAAACTGCCCCCCCCCAACAAAAACTAGCCTTATTTAACCTTACTGGCCCCCAGAGGTATTGCATGAGCCCCTTTGGGAAGCGTCAGCCCTCTGAAAAGACACAAGGGATTCAGAATAAGATTATGATAAGCTTCAGGGGATTGCGAAAAATTCCCAGTGCCAAGCAAGAGGAAGGCAGGACACAGCTGGACTTTAGATGGAAAGCAGGCCCTTCAACATTTTGACTTTTCCATGTTTCCTGTGGAGGAACGATATTGCTTTCTCCACAGATCTTGAGAAATAGACTTTGTAACTGTTAGATCATACAGAGAGTAACAATATCTATTTGATTCAGATGATTTTTTTGTTTATTTTTTTCTTGATGAGGGACTGAAATTAGAAAAAAGTTAGGGGCAGTCCTCTCTCACAACAGCCGAACACCAGAATTTTCTTCCTTGTTGAAATGGCAAAACCCCAGAATAACTCACTTTCTCTTAGAAAACAAATCAAACTGTTCTGAATAAATCCAATCAAATTTGAAACGGCAAACAATCTTTTTTGGTATTTTTTCAGTCTTAAGCCAGATTTGTTGAAACCTTTCTCAGTTTTCTTACAGAATTACAGAAAGATCAAGTTTCAGTTGTTGCTTTTCAAGGCAAAACCATCATGCCAGATGTCAGTCAAGGAAGCTTGGAGAAATTAGGGCATATGAAAAAGATCATTTAGAAACTACCTGCCTCCTGCTGTCATGGAAAATCCTCTATTGCTTCAGTGAACTTTTCTTGGGTGGCTGTGTGTACTCATGTGAGATGTCCATTAAATTCATGGGGGAGTCTGCAGAGGCTCAGGAGTTTGCAAGTGTAGAATTTACTGCTGCATTATTGACTAAACTACTCCTCTAAGGCAAGTAGGGCAAAAAAATAGATTAGTCTCTGAAAGCAGCAGATTCAAAAGGTCTCAATTCATGCTCTCACCTTATTAAGTAAGGAATGAAATCCAGGTGAGAAACAGCAGAAAGAAATAGTCATGATGGAAAGTTAAAATGCTGTGTCATGCTTCCTATTAGTGTGGGTTAGCTCTTTTTAGAACTTCAGGTTTATGCTGAATCTCTAATGCAGACTTTTTCTGCACTAAACAAGAAGAGATGCCAGATCTTTAGTTGACACTGGGATGAAAATGATTGGTGCTCTTTAATGTGAGCAGGGTGATTGCAAAGATGAATTTTAATGCAGTAAAAATAACATCAAAGTGTTTGCTCTTCTGACAGGCGAGCTGATATTTCTGTTCAGCATTAAAAAGAGGTGAACAAATAGTTAATATTAATGGGATGGGAAAGCTATGCACCTTAGTAGAGGTCTGTACAAAATGGCAGTCTGCAGCCCTAACTGTTAATTAGCTCCAGTACTGGTTCAGTAACCAAAGCTGTGTTGTGAGTGACCTCACTGGTGTGGCATCTGGGCAATTATCTTTGGGATAATGAGCCCCTTCATCCATAGCAGAACAACAACATCACACTTGGTTTGCATAAGATCAGAGCCAATATGCTGCTCATCAGGGTGACTGCTATCCCCTTTATATCACACCTTATTTCAAACCTAACCTTTCACATATTACATTAATTGTTTTTAGATTAAAAATTAATGAATCAATTTTAACAGCATTGGGGAGGGGTAATAAGCACCAAGTATCATCCAAGCACTAATTTGGTTCTTAAATATCCCTGTCTGAGTTTTGAAAACAAAAAACACTACAGAACACTGGTTACAAATGATTGCACTCTTTTTAATCTATGAAGAACTGCCATTAAAGAAAGTATGATCCTTCCTTCTCAAGAGTGTTACTGAAAATAATTCCTACTATCTACTCACATAATATACAAGAACTAGAGAAACAGACATAAAAAACCTGTATATTTTTTTGTTTCATTCCACATCTACACTGTGGTGTGAAGCTTGTAAACATTTGACCCTTTACAGATGTATTTCTCTTAAAACATCTTACATTCTTAAAGGATAATGTGAATGCTTGCTTGATTTTACTGAAATAATTGAACGTGATGTGGCTAGATTTCTTTCTTGTCTATTGAGGAGCTATGAAGCTTTCCCCCCTTGCTTTGAGGAGTAATTCTGAAGAGATGTTGAAATTTCTTGAGGTGTGACGATCGGTGCCTGAAAGTGGCACAAGCTGCTGATGTTATGAATTACTTCGTTTCAACCAAGTATGACTAAGGAGAACTTACAGAAGCTTGAATTCTGTCTCCATTCCCTAGATTATGTGGAGTTCATGTGGTTTCACCAGTTCTCCCCCATGTGTATAGTACACTTTGGCTTATTCTGCAGACTTGGATTAAACTCAGAGAATTATGGTTTAATTTTCTTCATGGTCTGAGGCAAGGGCACTTCTTCACGCTGAGAGTAGTTATTGAGTTTCCTTGAAATGGCAGCAAGAAAGGTACCCATTGCCTAATATAAGTAGCAACACCAAAATTTGTTCAGGGCTTTTTTTATTTTAGCTAACACAAATCATGTTGAGATGATGAGCCATATTCGATGGCCCTATCTCAGAAAACATCTTTCTTGTTTTCCTTCACATGGCTGTCTCAAATTTGCTTTTATGTTCATTCAGCTGTAACATTCTACTTATGGTTTATCCATGTCTTTGAAATGTAAGTATCACAGCTCTTGTTTTCCTCTGCTCTAGATGGAACTAATAAAATAAAAGCAACTAATTTACATTCTAACCTTTCTAACCATTGTCACACTGTGAAAGGGAGATTAGCATGTTTTCAATATTACCCTAAGAAAGTCAGGATGAGATTTTAAGGCTTATATATGTTTTATATGTCTATATATAAAATTTTAAGTTGCTATCCATAGTTCATTCTTCTACTTGGCTTAAAAATTTCTTTGTATTTTTGCTGTTCAACCTTCGTGAATGCAGTAAGTTTGAAAAAGCTACCATGGAGTTGAAATTACACAGGTAATTTCAAGGCAAAGTATTTCCCCTCAAAAGTTACCTCTGCCATAGCTGCTCTGTGATCCAGTCTTCTGACTGATTTGCATGGTGTGTTTTTCGGGATGTTTAGGGAAACGCAAATGTTACTGTGATTGTCCCATGCCTCATCATCTAGTGGTGATGCCTTCTGATGGCTCTCTCTCATCATAACCTGTCTCCTTTTGTTGTGGATACCTAGTGAATGCAGATTCTATTTCTGTGCTTAAATAGCCTTTTCCCTACATTAATTATAGTCTGTGCCATTCCTCTATTGATCTCTCATTATGTTCCGTTTGCTCTTTCAAATGCTACCACAGCTTTGATGAGGGAAAAATGAAAAAGTCTGTTGTTACCTATGCACACTCTTCCTTTTCAGTGGATAGATAATTTAGCATATAGGCTCTTTTGCCGTTAACATTCTTCTTATGTATCTTTATGAGACACCACAAATGTGCTGAGTGCAAATACCATGGAGCACAGTTCAATCAACAAAGGTTAATGAAGGCAGCCTATTAGTATCCTGCTGGGTTTGTTGCTGAATGCTTCGCAGTGATGTCTCGAGGCTTTGCTCCCAAGGGAGCCTCAGTAACACACACACACCATATGTAGACAAGAGAAATAGAGAATTCTTGTGATTTCATGGACTAGTCTGACAAAAGAAGTATAACTGGGATGAATGACTGAAAAATGTAACTTTAGCTGCATGCAAAGATCAGTTACCCTGCGTCTTAGGCTAAGGTGACTATAGAAATAAGTTATTAAGTGCATGGCTTTAAAAGGAAAGCAGCAGAAACTATTTCAGTAGTTCAAAAGATTGTATCAGACTTTTCTGAACAATGATGGTATACTTTGTACTGTGCCAGTCAAACCAATATGTTTCCTTACAAAGGGAGACTGAAGGTAGATGACATTGAAAAAAAATTCACTTGTAGAAGTGAACAGGACTGACTAAGGTAAGGAGTGGCAGAAGATATACATCTCAGTTGCAAAATGAATTCCTCCTTTATCACACTTCTACATTAAAAGTATCATCCTGCATTTGCAAGAAGGTTTGCATACTTGCACACCTTGAATTTTATGTTCTTCTAAATCCAAGTGTCTCATATGAAGTAAAACTCACCAGTACAGTTGTTTATCAGCTTTATGCTTTTTCTGAATGTTCAAGGTGTTACCCATATGAAATCAAAACTTTTCCTTGGTGAATTCAAACTAGCTCTTTCATGTTCAGGGTTTGAGTCAAGTATTTCAAGACAATAACTTGCTGGGGACCAATGTGCCCCTTCTTTAAGTTTTGCTTCAAAAATGTTTTGTTGCACCATTCTTGGATTTTTTTCTCCTTTTAGAACCAATCTACTATTACGTGATTTTTGAATAAAACTACACATAGCAAATGCTATCTTTTTTCTTCCCTTTATTTACTAGCTCTTAGTCTGTAAAACATAATTTGCTGTTTTTTTATAAATTTAGATAGATTACATCACATGCATGAGTATGAATTGTAAAAGGCATCTATCACACTACAGCTTCCTGTTTGTCTTTTATTTCAAAAGATCTTGTGTTCCTATGGTATTGCAGGAGAAGTGATGGCTAGTGCTAACCGGTTGAATGCTGGCATCAGGAATGTGTTCCCAACTCTGCTTCTTGTTTCAAGACATCTGTGATGCACTGTCATGCTTCACCCATATTTTCCAACATGGACTCTAAAAACTACTTTCTCTAGGCCTATGAGTAATATGATAGTGCTGATTTTCAGAGTTGCTGAATACACAGTTTCCTCACACTTTAAATTGAGGCCTGTACTGCCTCCAGAAGTCAAATTGTTTTCCCTAATGCCAAGCTATGGGTATAAATTCCTCATGCTGTATGTACATTTGACTTTGTAGATCATCTACCATTGTTATTTAAATTCCCTTACTCTGATGCATTTTTTTCAGAACTTTTTTTAACCCAGAGCAGATGATTTTACTTCAGGTCACTTAGGTTATTATTAATAGTAAGTACATCCTACATTGATAGGAGATGAAAAGAAAAAAGGACAATTTAGGTGCATCAGTATGAAGTACTCCCATTCGCTTTTGAGAGGAGAGTGCTGTTCTTTGTTGCTAGGCTGAAGTGTTTAGGAGTACATCAAGTCATCCAAAGGTCATTAAGTCCTAGAGTCTGTTTGCTTTAGGTTTCTAATCCAGTAAGAGATGCTAGGAACCAATGTACAGAAAGTGAAGTTGCTCAAAGTATTCCAGTCATTGCAGATAAGCACATTTGGGAACAACACCCTGCTTTTAATTCTAGGGTTAGTTTTTGATATGGCAGAGGAAGGCTCTTTTGGTACTGAATTGGTTTCTCAGGGGTGAACTAGAGGCTATGCTGCTTGCTGATGGCAAATAACATCCATGTTGTCTGTTAGAAGCTTTTATGATTCTCCGTACTTGTTTCAAATGCCAGGAAAAAGTTGGGTCAGGCTTTTGTATCTGACTGGCAACTGGTGCTGTTTTGTACAAGGTCTTTGCTTCTCTGAGTGTTGGCAAATGAAGGGTGAAGTGTTGCCACTTATAGCACTGTGAGGCGTCGCTGCTCAGGAGCTCCAACCTCACAAGTCAAACCTCCAAATAATGAAGTGCAATGATTAAGTATGTTAAATTTGGACTGTTATTGAAACTTTAAGTGTTGTCGTTTCTAGGCCACTCTCTCTTATGCCAAGAAGGGCTATGACACTGCTCAAAATCCAAGGTTCTTCAGTAGCTGATCCTCTTCAGCTGGAGTGAGAGCAAAAAAAAGAACAAATATCACATGGCCTGGTAACTCCCAAGATACTATATCTTGCTGCAGACAGAATTATTTGGAAGAAATAATTTTTTTTATTATGATGCCAATAGTTTTGAGTTTTTTGTATTACACAGATTTCCTGCCAAGTTCTGTAAAATGGGCCATGTGGCTTAAATGTGGTTCTGCTGTTGCAGACCATTTGATAGGAAAAACTGCTTTCTCCCTCTTGAGTCATTCCTTGAAGTGACAGCAGAGTGATGAGGAACAGTTTGAGAAATGTGTTTAATCTAGCAAGAAGTCCTGTAATCTTCAGTATTTCTCTTTGACAAAAAATGACTTTAAATGCTTTAGCTATGCATGCTTTAACACAAGATCAGTGTCACCCTCTTAAATATTCAAGTTATATCAGGATGTGCTTGAAAAGCATATTAAAAACAGTCTAAGCCATTCATGTAAATATTTCTCTTTCCCATGAATGACTTTAGATGTAGAAAGTTCTGATATTTTGGAGGTAAGGAATACATTTATACAGAAACTGAAGTCAATGGTTTGTGAATGTAAGCTAGTATCATCTGGAGACCAACGATAAGATGATGATGATAAAAGCTGGTGTGATAAGCACCTTCATGAGGTGCTATTCGTCTGTGACTAGAAGTTTAAGCTGTATCCTCAGCTTACTGAAAAGTTACTTTTATTTATATTTCAAGTAACTAAGCATTTACTGAATATCGTGAAATTCAGTAAACCATTTTCTGCTCATGAAGTCACACACAACTTCATGAGCATAGTGGGACTCACAGTTGCTTTCTTTTGAGGCAGGTTACAACTAGTTTATGCTGTATCCTTTTCTTTGTTCCTTGATGTCTAAGAAGGTAGAATAACTTTTTACTGCTCCCTATCCTGGCAGTGGAGATGTGCAGTTCTTGTGTTTTTAGGACATATGAACAGGTAGAAGTAAAAGAACTCCTCTTTCCCCACCTTCACTACTGAAACAGGTTTATTTTTCTTTTGTCTCTGTGGAATGCTGACCCTTGTTGAACACTGTGGTAGTCAGGTTTGATAGCAAATACAGTACAGTCAGGTTCCAGCAAAAGACTACCAAGTGTTTCATGTCATTTCTGGTCACAGACACAGACAGACTGAGGCTGTATAATGCGTTATTGGACGTTTCTGGTATGACCTCATCTTCTCTAATCAAGAATTTAAAATTAAAACTTTAAGAAACAACTATAAAACATCCACACGGTCCTTATAAATTTAGTGTGGAGTAGTACAAAACAAATTATATATGCAAGAGCTGGAGCTGTGCTGCCTGTGGGAATCATAACTTTGTGTTTTCTGACTTTGGACTGTTAAAGTGGGTTTTAAATTCCTAGTCATACTACCACTAATATGGCTTAGTTCAGCAAATACTTCCCTGACCCTTGCTCATTTTTCTTCCTGGGGGTGAGGGGGGGATATACAGAAGTCTTAGTATCTGCTTAGGATCAGCTGATTCTTGTTCTACCAGAGTTAAAAAATCCAGGTCCTACTTCAGATAAAACAGCCCTGAGTATTTTGCTTATTTTGCACAGCAGGCCTAAAGGAGGAGGTGAGAAAGATATTCAAATGTGTGTTTTTAAACAGTGGGGAATGCAGAAAGTTCTAAATAAAACAAATCTTGCTTGGAGGCAGTAGACTTGAAAAAAAAAGTTTATCTATATCTCTAATACTTCTATTAAGCACAGAGAGGATTTCATGGTGCTGTAAAGCAATTAAAGGCTTAAGCAGACCTGGAAATACAAGGTTGTTTCAAACGTCACCTGGTTTCCTCTCTGTGAAGAGATCAGTGGTAGCTCTGAGTGCTAATTGTGGCAGCAGTGAGAAAGCTGTATTATTTTCAGAGGTTCTGTCTGAAATAAATTTAAAATTAAGACATCCAATGAGAAGATGGTAGGCCTGGATTAGAATGATGATTCAGAAAAAGTCTGGAATTTTGATCTTGATACTGATGGACATGATGAACATGTTTCCTTGTTTAATTCTTTGATGAGAAATGAAAAAAAAAAATTGGTTGAAACCAAGGTAATGTGGAACAATATCTTCTGCCTTCGCGAATTCCTTTACTGTGCCTAAATCATTAGTGCAGGGGTATAAATGGGAGACTTAAAGAATGAGCTGTTACTGCATGATGGGTTTCCTTTCTGAAATACTGGCACATGAGTTGTAAACTAGTTCCCCATTGGAATTCTCATCCTGCCATTGCATCAAGAATGTGTAAAAATATTCAATAATCTAAACAGTTCTGAGGGCATTAGAATTTCTGGATTTGTAAGGTTTTTTCCTATTTTTTAGTTTTTGGACATCACACTACTTATTTCAGGGTAGAAAATCACATTTTGTTTTGTCCTGTAAACATGTATATTTAATAATCACAGGACATATTTGTTAGAGGCAGAAATTCTAGAAGTCATATATTGTGTCCTTAGTACAGAATATTTTTTAATATGAATAGGATATTGAGCAACAGAAAGATAAAGCAGAGTACTCTATATTTTGGATGTTAAATAAAAGGTTCAGTAATTCTGGTAGCCATTTATTCTCTTAAATCCATTTAATTTTATTGTGTCTTCTGAATTTTGCTGCTCCTAGCACTTGTGGTTACTGGACTGGTGCAGAATTGATGAAATACCTATCATTCAGGTGGCTGATAATCACATTTGTTAGGATTGGTGATAATACAGTACAGACACACAATTATACAAGAGATAATACCTTCATTCTATGTACTTTCATTTTATTTTGGATTTACTGTTGCTACTCCACTAGTTAACATTAAGCTCCATTTTTCACTTTAATTCTACCTATTAGTTTTGTGCAGCTAATTCAGCGTATCATACTTATGTTCACAGCACATAAGTTCATGAGAATCATTGTGTAAAAGTTCAATGTTTTTGTTAATTTGAGGTCAACACTTGGCTTTGCATACACTTCAGAGATGCAGAAATTACATGTATTGTTGTGGATTCCAAGGATGCATTAGAGGTTCATTGCAGATTATTATTTTTCCTGTAAAGCAGATTTGGAATCCACAACAATTCACATAATTGATGCTATTTACTTAATGAAAACAGAAGACATGATATTATTAATATCACGTCATCATGTGCTTTGACAAATCATTCATCCTGTATGCAGGCAGAGACATTTGCATCAAAGTAAAATGTAATAGCATATTACACCATCAAAACCAGAACATAAAAAACTTTGTCAGCAACAACCATAGATGATCTTAGCAGCTACATTGTTTTATGGATCTATGGCTGTTTTAACCCTTTGATGCATATGTCTCTGCCTGTATAGTATGTCAAATGATATAGAGTAATCTATAGCCTGAGCAACTTTGTGGACAAAGCTGTGTGTTACTAGATTTGAATTGCACTGCATGGATTTTTCTGTGTAACTCTTAGGTGTCCTAAAATAACGTCACACACTGAATTTGAAGTGTTTTTGTAATGGGTTTAAAGATCTAGAGAAGGTAAGGAGTTTTGTGCAGCTTCAGAAACATTTAGGGAGTGGTACATCGTAATACATAAACTGTTCTGAGGACTAAATGGTGATTGCTCCTTATATTGGAATTGACTTGAATGATTCCCGAGACAGCTGCAATTACTAACGAGTTGATACACTGTGTGCTATCAGCACAACTTGGTTGGTAGCTGCTTGTATTTTGACAAGAATTGTGATGTGCATTATTGCAACATAGGCAGGCTGCCCAATATCCAGGTTGCTCCATATCCTGCTAATACAACGTTTGTCTTGCTAGACGGGGGAAATAGTTATGGCAAATAGTATCTGGCCTTAAGTTTTGGAACCTGAAACGGACTGGTCCAAAAAAGCAAAGAAATCCCAAGCTGTTGCTAGTATACTTTTTGCAGTTTGGGAGCACTTGCCAATACATTTTCATGTTTTTGTAGAATGCAGGTGGTGCTATGGAATCATCTAGTCCATCGCCAGAGATGGGTTTTTAAAGCTGTCTGCTTGCCAGCTGAAATAGGAGACTGGAATGTAAGTAGAGTAAGTCAATTCATGTGGAAGCAGCAATTTGTCCATCCTCAGTAAGTAGGCATGGTCCTATTGCATCTTTCATTGCTGAAGAAGTTGAGTCAAGGTAACTGAACCAAGGCAGTTTATTTGCTTGCTAGTGTCTTATTCTGCATCTGTGAAAACAGCAAAGATTGGTGTACAAGAATTTTGTAATAAACAGGATACTGCAAAGAGAAATTCAAGTAACAAAAAGGGACACTTATGTAGACTTTTGCAGAAATTCTGCAGTGAAGCAGAGTTTTGACTCTGCTGCCTGAGGGCATTTTAGTTTTTAACTTAGCATTAAAATTAAACTGATAAAGATTCTGACTATGGTAAAATTTGTCAGCTAGACACCATTCTGAACAGAGGAATTTGTACATCATTCTTCATTATGGAACTTCAAAGTTATGTCCTTCCTGGGATTTATGAACTTAAATGATACTGAAAATTGCAAAATAGATTGTTATTTTTTTTGTAGTCAAAAATGTTTTCAATATTTTTTCTTTATATTTCCTTTTGCTAGATACAAATTCTGTTCTGTTCACAAATGTGCTTCTCTACAGAACAACATTGAGGGAGGCACTAGGAAACAGATAGTACTTCCCTGAGGCAACTAAGACCTGCTAATAGTTTCATTATACAGAATAAAGCTGAGCTTGATTATAGTCTTAGAGAAACGTAATCTACTTGTTCAGAAATGTTTACTTCTTGTAAGATTTTTAGCGTAATTGACTTTTGAAATTGTTTTTAAAAGCCTGTCTCAGGTCTAATACATTTTCAGAGCCACAGAAATATAAGGAAAAAAACAAAAGACATTTAAAAGCCATTTTACATTGTGCTTTAATGCACTTTTTCATAAAGACTTCAAATTATTCTGTGCAGTATTATTTTGTCTTATGTTAGGTTCATTTAAAGGACACTATTGCAATACATACAGTATTGTAGTCTTTAGTTAAATGAAGTTTTGACTAAGCCAAGATCATCCCCTCCCCGCCTCCAGAAGTTACTGGAGATAATTATGTAACAGTTGTGGGCTATTTGTGTGTATTTTGAGCTTGGTCAGTGACTACAACAGCAAAATGATATACATAGGAAGTTAATATAAGCATGAGAAACTGCTTATGTCATAATATTGTTCATTTATCTATAACAAAGTTTTGCCGGTATTTCTGATGCTACTTCTCATTTCAGTTATTCAATCAAAAATATTTTTGACATATACTGTATTTAATTCCCTTAAAAAAGACTTACTGGGCTTTTCATGTAATGTACTTTTTAGTTTATAAAGTAATCTTTAATTTAACCCTTTTCAGAGAAAGTACACCTGTAGGATGAACACCAGAAGTTATGTCAATGGTCTAAAAGTGTATGAATTTCATACAGCCATGGGTTCTAGACTAATGGACAGGGCTGAAGATTGTTGTAAATTTAGTAATCAGAATTAGTGCTCTCTGACAGTTGTGGAGATTGCATATGCCTCAAATCTCATTTTTTGCAGGTGAAGTAATAGAAAATGACTTGCACATTTGGAGTCGATTGGACTAGTAGTCTTTTAAGGGATTCAAAAGGAATACATTTAGAGAAATCTGAATCTTACATTTTAGCATTCTTCAAAGTGATGGTTCTTCCTTTTTTCATCAATATGCAACTAGTCAGAAAAATGTGGAAAACTATATTAAAAGTACTCCTTGGAAATAAATAATCTATTCCCTCTTCTCTCTATTCTGAGTTAATATTCATTGTATATCCTGAACTTCTATGACCAATTTCAGTCATTTTTAGGTGGTAATATTTTGTGGAGAGAGAAGTAGATGAAAGACAAATATAACTTTCTGTATTAAAATAATGGACACTTCAGAGCATATGTTTTTGTTTCTCCTCTTCTTGATTTTGCTTTACTGGTAACTATATTATGTAGTGGTGAAGTAAGAGTGCTCTTAAAATCTGAAAAGATAGTACTCACAACAGTAGGGAGAGATCTAGAGTGTAAGCCAGTGAAGGATGTCACACAGGTTTATTCTGTGTACTCTGGTTTTATCTCCTCCCGAGTATGTCTCTAATAGTTGTCTTTTGTGAAGATCCTTGAAAAGTCAGAATGAAAGGGAAAGAATAATTCATCTGACAAAGAATTTTACAATTAAATATGGTGTTTTCAGCCAGATTTAGAAAACAGTAGGTGTATTCCTAAATGAAGTAATGTCCTGGTTTGAGGTAAAATAGGGTAAATTTTCTAGTTTGTAACTTCACTTTTCAGCTAGGCCCCTTCTGTCTGACTAAACTCTGAAATTAACTGCACATTGTTCAGACACTGTTCGCTCCCANGGGATCAAAGGGTCAGGCCCCTTTTTTTTGCCCCATCTCTTTAGCCCGTCACAGGCTCGTGGCCTCTTGCCCTTCCCTTCGTTTTTCTTCAACGGCCGACATCTAGGAAAGACTCTGCCTTTGACCCTGATCCGAGCACTCCTGAATCCAGATCCAGCATCCAGCTCCTGACTGAACTTGGCCCCAGCCTGGGACTCTCCCTGCGTCTGCTGGGGACGTGATCATCATCCCGGGATCTTGATACAGTTTTGTAAATATTGTATACCTTTTTATCTTTTCCTTTTAATTTTATCTATTATTTCATTATCTATTAAAGTAGTTTGGAATTCTTCTAAACTCACAAATCTCCTCATTCCTTCCTCTTCTCTCTTCAGAGAGAGGACGGAGGGCCATCTGTCACTGGGGTGGTCTTTTTGGGCCTAAACCAGGACAAAATATAAATAAAATGTATCTGTTTAGTGGTCACTATTCCCATCAGCATATGATGTTACTAAGACCAAAATATTTTTTGTACTTATTGATATCTGAATTACGTTTCCTGCTAGTTAAAATTGATTATTAAAATTGATTATGAAAATAATGGTTACAGAATTTAAATGCAACCAGATAAAATAATGAAATGATGTTAATGGAAGAATAGCAAGTTAATACTTTGCTAATGTGATTATTTTAACTTTATGGTTGAAGAGTTAAAAACAACTCTGATTTCATATGAGATATTTTCCAAAATAAATAGAGTGGTGGAGAGCTGATTTGCATGGACACTTACTAAAATCCTTGACATCCTTGAGCATGATACAGGACACTGCATGAGATGATTTTCATACCAAACTGATCAGCATTTAAAATACTTGTCTTGTGAGTCTTCCCAAAACATGCATCTAGAATGGTAGTAAGTCAGCAGCACTGGTTGTCTGCCATATTCGTACTGACCATATCAAACAGGGTATTGATATTTTCTGAAATTAAATTTCAGTTTAGAAGCCTTAAAAATGCTGCGTATTTACTCTTCCCCTTAGCCTACTGCTTTTACTCTCTCTTACACAGCTGGATGTGTGGGATCCAGAGAGTTGAAGACTGAGGAAAAAATGCATTGATTTTGTGGTTTACAGCTTATCAATAGCTACGGTACAGAAACAGCAGAGCGATGAATTGGAAGGAAAAGTGTTTGGACCACAGGAAACTGCCTGAAGAGTAAATGCAAGACAGAGAATATGGAATAGCAGTGATATGTAAGCACAGCAAAAGCTACTTTTCAAAAGAAAAAAACAAATATTGAGTCCTATTGAAGAAAATAAATTTTCTCTGGAGTTTGGAGTAATATGTTGGTAAACACTGGAGCTCAGAAGTAATCTCAAGAATCATACTTCACAGTTATTCACTGCTTTTAAATTATACAATTTTTCTGTGTGTTCTCTTATTGTTCACTTTCCTTGAACATCGGTGTGATTGGGTTTTATTGGCATGGTAGCAGCAAAGAGTGCATGGTGATGAAAGGAAAATAGATTGTAAGTTTACATACAATGAGTAATCTCATCAGGAATTTTCCCCCATTCATCTATTCAGGAAACAGATCAATTGGTGATTTTCACTTGTGTCTGTTCAAAATGACTGAAGTGCACAATAACTCACAAGCTNTATTAAAATTGATTATGAAAATAATGGTTACAGAATTTAAATGCAACCAGATAAAATAATGAAATGATGTTAATGGAAGAATAGCAAGTTAATACTTTGCTAATGTGATTATTTTAACTTTATGGTTGAAGAGTTTAAAACAACTCTGATTTCATATGAGATATTTTCCAAAATAAATAGAGTGGTGGAGAGCTGATTTGCATGGACACTTACTAAAAGACTCATCCTTGAGCATGATACAGGTGACTGCATGAGATGATTTTCATAGCAAACTGATCAGCATTTAAAATACTTGTCTTGTGAGTCTTCCCAAAACATGCATCTAGAATGGTAGTAAGTCAGCAGCACTGGTTGTCTGCCATATTCGTACTGACCATATCAAACAGGGTATTTACTGAAATTAAATTTCAGTTTAGAAGCCTTAAAAATGCTGCGTATTTACTCTTCCCCTTAGCCTACTGATTTTACTCTCTCTTACACAGCTGGATGTGTGGGATCCAGAGAGTTGAAGACTGAGGAAAAAATGCATTGATTTTGTGGTTTACAGCTTATCAATAGCTACGGTACAGAAACAGCAGAGCGATGAATTGGAAGGAAAAGTGTTTGGACCACAGGAAACTGCCTGAAGAGTAAATGCAAGACAGAGAATATGGAATAGCAGTGATATGTAAGCACAGCAAAAGCTACTTTTCAAAAGAAAAAAACAAATATTGAGTCCTATTGAAGAAAATAAATTTTCTCTGGAGTTTGGAGTAATATGTTGGTAAACACTGGAGCTCAGAAGTAATCTCAAGAATCATACTTCACAGTTATTCACTGCTTTTAAATTATACAATTTTTCTGTGTGTTCTCTTATTGTTCACTTTCCTTGAACATCGGTGTGATTGGGTTTTATTGGCATGGTAGCAGCAAAGAGTGCATGGTGATGAAAGGAAAATAGATTGTAAGTTTACATACAATGAGTAATCTCATCAGGAATTTTCCCCCATTCATCTATTCAGGAAACAGATCAATTGGTGATTTTCACTTGTGTCTGTTCAAAATGACTGAAGTGCACAATAACTCACAAGCTCTTTGAAATTACCCTGAGAACTAAAATATTTCTTAGAAGATTTAAATAGTTTTGTTCCTGTGTTAGATTGAGTGGTTGCAAAGTACTTGTCACTTGGTCCAAAATCATTAGATGGCTCTGGTAACCAGATAAGCTGGAGAACATTTTGCAGTAACTTTAATGTAAATTTTATGTTCACTGACCTTTAAAAATATTTTATTCTGTATCACTTTTTCTGAACTGCCTTCTCCCAGCTTCCCCCTACAAATCATCCCAAATTCATTCGGTGTACTATCTTAAAGAATATATTTTTTTGACAAATGGATAAAAATTTAAAAAGTGTTAAAAGTTTCATAGAACAGCCTATATTTTATGCTAGTTATTTTCAAAGAGCAAAATCATACTGCAGTTCTACAAAGCCTTTGGACCTATGCATAGTGATTTTGGTTTTCAGTATTCATGCACCTTTCATGTGGATCTGATAAACAGAATTTAATTCCAATATCTAAAGGTCTTGCTTGGTTTGAATGAAGTTGTTTTATTGGGTTAGTATCATACAGAGGGCAGTTCTCGTTTTTGGGTAATCTTGTCTAATTCTTACTGAATGGAATTTGTTTTTTCTTATGTGGTGATCTTTGGACTTTGTTCAGGCTGTTATCTAAAAGATAGAGTGGTGGATCTCCCAATAAATATTTTATAAAAAGCCTCTACTGCTACTGATGTATGAGGGAATGGTATATGAGTTACTGTACATATTTTATATGAATTTTTGGGATACAGTCTAAGTTTTAATGCCAGGATTATTTTATTTTCCAAAGAAAGCCAAAACAATGCTTTTATTTAAATATTGAGCCATTAAAAATGGAAACTGACTGGGTACAGAAATCTAAACTCATAAGGGGGTTAAAATATGATCTCTTCCACATGCAGACAGTAATGAGATGCCTGCAGTCACACAAGTTTTTCCCCATATTTGATTGCCCCCAAAATTAAATTTGAATCATTCTTTTCTAGTTTAATCTGTTATTCAGTGAAAACCTTAAAAAATGGAGCAGTTCCACTGGGCCAATACACAGAGATTTCATTTTCAATCTTTAGAGCTGCACTTTCATTCTCTTTCTAGATTCCACTATTGCTTCGTTTTATCCGCACAGAAATAAAATGCTGTGACACAATTGCTTCATTCCTTTTTGCGAGAGTTCTGTTTTATTTTGCTAATGAAAAGTTGGTTGTTGAATTATGGGATTAAACTAGAGCATGTAATCTCAAACTTTGTCTTTTACAGTCTATTAGTCTAGTTTCTATTTCTTCACATTTTTCTTATTAACAAGTGGATCCATTACATTGCTAACTGAAAATGCAGTTTTAGAGGAAAAAAATTTCTTGTTCCTTTGGTTTGCAAATTAGTTTTGTTCATGTTTTTTTATTTTTTTTTTTAACTCTCTGTCAAACTTCCACATCAGAATTGTGGAAGTATTGCAGCCTAAATGGTCCTAGTAACATAACTAGATTTGTCTTGAACTTGAGTTGACAGCACAACTATACAGTACCTATGTCATTTTAGAAGATAATTCTCATGAGAAATCTCCTTGTTCTTTGATGCGGTGAGCCTGCTAATCAGAGGTTTAGACACACTTAAAATATTACTGAACTTTAGGTGTACTCTGTCAGAAATGGTCTTATTTACACATGCTTGCTATGCATTCTTTCTGCATGCTGTATTTTGGTTTTTGCTGATACAAGCACTTTGGAGTTTGTAGTTCAAGACCATAAGTGAAGACATTTTAGAACACATAGTTCTAATATTTCATCCAATATTTGGTCTACTAATAAGAGTCCTGTCTTATACTGTAGGGAGAATGATGTAGGTATACATCTGGCTACGGGGTCAGGAGTAACTCTAAGAAGCATTCCTTGGCCAAAGTCATGCTAAATGCTTACTGACATTTTTACATGACTTCATAATTAAAAACAAAATAATGCATGTTTTCTTTGTGTACGTCTTCAGAAAGCTGAGTGATGTGATGTAGAAGCTGAGGGCAGGGAGAATCTTATTTATGTGGAATTTGGGTTCCCAGAGCAAGCTGTGAATTAGCTTGCAATGTCAGAATTTTGTATTCAGACCCATAGATTGGATCCTTATAATGTTATTTTGGGACTGATAAAACTCTTTTTTTATTGGAGTACAGCATAGTCAAAGGTCAGTATTAAGCACTTCTATACAGTCTGACAAATAGAACTAATTTAACTTTAATTAAGTCCAAAGTGATTTAAGTAAAAACATTACTGGCAGATGAAAAGCATGTAAACAAACTGCAATCTTTTCTTCATTCAGATAGTTTTTGTTCTCCTTCAGTGCTTTTTTTCTGTGATATATTGAACAGAGACATTTCTGGTACTCAAATAACAGTATTTCAATAGACTTACATTCATTACATAGAAGGAAGAGAGAAGCAGAGCACACTGTTTCAAGGCACACGCAAGCAAAGTGCTTTGACTTAATAGTTATTAAATATTTTTCCCCCAAGTGTATGTTTCTTCTGACCTTGTATGTATAATTTAGTTTTTCAGAAGCTCTAATTTATTCTTTAGTAACTTTCAACACTTTGGAAAAGCTTTTACTTTCTTCAGAAAGTAATAATTTTTCCAGAGCAAAGAATTGGCTCAGGACTGCAATGAATATATAGCATCAGGCATTTGGGGCTTACTGCATACCACTTAATGAATTCCCTTTCATATTTTTATCTTCTTTTCCATGCTGTTTTTTGAGAAGGAAGTTGCATTTGTGGACAAAAAGCAGTTAGCAGAGCTTTGTCATGATTGCCCTGAAGGTGAAACATTTTGCTATAAATATGATCCTAGTTAAGAGTAGTAATTCTCATTCAAGAATATTTGATTAAAAAATATTAAACTGCTGTGAAGAAGGTTAGTATTTAGTCACTAAAAGCTTGAAGTACTCACAAGTTCTTTTTCTTGCAGCTTTTACAAATTCTGTACAAATGCAAGAAAAAAAATGCAAAAGAATGATTCCTTATGTATCTTAAAAAACTCCCCAACAAACAACTAACTAAACCAATCTGGCCTTATACTTTATATTCTAAATTGATTGTTTCTGAGCTGGGAACAAGACTTCATCACCAGTTAGTGTTGATCTATGAATATTTATTATTATTTCCTCATCAAACAGGAAGATGAACTGAGAGACACTTTTCAATGCAAGTGGAAGGTGCCTATCTTCAGTGAGTCACTACCAACAGCATACATTCTTTTGAAGGCAAAACCAGATCAGGCAAATTTCTTGCTTCAGAAAAAACAAATGAGGTCCAAAAAGCTGCACAGCTGGTACAAATGTAAGATTTTTTTCCATATTCATTAAGTATTTAGTAAGATTATAAAAGATGTGTATAATAAGCATCATGTATATCTGCTTGCCATTACTTATTCAATGATATCTTTGAGTTCTATAATGTATTTGTACAGTCTGGAGAAGAGAAGGCAATGTCTAGGATATGATTTCTGTCTTGAAGTGCCTCTAAGAGGAAGTTATAATGAATGGAAGACCAGGTTCCTCTCTGATATGAGGTTGAGAGCCAAAGAACATAGTTTCAGCATGGGAAATTCTTACTGAACATAAGGAAATGAAGGTGGCCAAATGCTGAAACATTGTCCTGAGAACAGGACAGAGATACCCTTGGAGATATTCCAAATTCAGCTGAACAAGATCCTGACTTTGGCTTTGGAGATGGCTCTACTTTGGTAATATGCATGCATGTGTTTGTAGTCTTGTTTTCATGGCCTCTAAAGATCATTTCCATGGCCTCTAAAGATCATTTCCATCTTAGATTATTCTATAATTATATGGTACAGCTGAAGTGGGGAAATTCATAGTAAAGTGTTAGTGACAGGTGATTTTAAATTTAAATAGTAATTATGAGCATTATGACATAGAGTCACCTGGATGTCAGATGTCCCTCAGAGTTCCAGTGATAGCTTCCAAAGCAATTTTCATCACATTTTGAATAAGCATTGCAGAAAGAATGGGTATTTACTTAGGAATCTTTCCAGTGGAAGCAGAAAAGGTGAACACTGATTCCATAAATCAGGGAGACTAGCATAAAGCTTTATTTCTGTCTAACAATGTACAGGTAACCTGAGTGAGCCTGAACAAACAAAAATAGAATTTTCAAGCTGGTACATATTTAACAGGTCTGAAAGTAAACAAATCCATTTCAACAGAATCTGAAGTCTGTTTGAGTACTCTTCAGATAAGCAATCCAATTTTATAAATGTCAGTTATCTCTGCTGTGGAAGATTCATGCAAGCACAGATACCTTGGATATAAAAGAGTGTATGAAAGCTCCTGAAAATGTTTGATTTTTCTCAGACCTCCAGCTGAGATTATATCTCTGCTGGCTTCATGGAATCTGTAGGGGATTAAAAGAAATCTTTAAATTATTGTAAGGTGTATTGTACCAGACAGAAGAATAGCCATACCTTTTTCTGTTCACTGTGTATCTCTCCTTCATTCTGTTTCCTTCTTTCAGCAACAAAATGCTTCCTCTTCCTCATGAGACATTTTCTTTCAGCCAGATGGAATTTTCAGCTCTCATTGTCAACTTGCAATCTCTTTTGGTGGCAGCAGCCATAACTTCCACTAAAAGTTTGTCCCTTTTGGCATCTCTTTTCATCTCTCTCAAAGTTTAGGGCTCTATGATAGTTTTATGAAACCCAAATATTTTAGCAGTCTTTTATGTGTGTGTTCAGTAGGTTTCCTTCAAGGATTTTGCAGAAGTTACTGCTGAATTCTCTTTTGTAAAACTATTTGAGAATTTTGTTTTCTTTTTAGTGGGAGCAATTGGCTCAACACCTAAGGAAACTCAAATGCGAAGTTTACAAGCATCGTGACTCTTGTTTGGTTACATATCCAATCAGGAAGACAGAAAAAGTTTGTCTGCATATATGTTCCACAAAGTGATAGAAATAATGAAGCTAAGCAAAAGCCAAATATTTTAGCTGATCAGTGCTTATTTGCAACCTGATGGTGAAAGCAAGAGGAATGGTATTATGAGCAGCTTTGTGATAAGAACAAGTTAAACTGAAGGACAGAAGGGCAAGTGAATTAATTCTTCAAGCACTCTATCAGACTTCAGTTTTCAGAGAATTCCAGGGTCTTGTAGTTGTTCTTAGTTGTCGCCTTAATGTATTTGGTACAGCTAAGAATTAAAATTTACTACTTTTTTTTAAAATTTTTAAAAGATTAAATATTAATGAATAAATTCCCATTAACCTCTGGGATGCTCTCTGGGCTTGGTTTTTATGTGCCTTGTATTCTACAAAGATGTCATTGAAGAGCTATGAGTAAAAAGCACGCTAAAAATTTTAGTGACGTTGTTATTGATGTGAATGATTGTGTTATTAGAATGAGGCAAGCTAGTAGTGAACTATACATTAAAAAAAGTTCAGTAGAATGATGTTAATTTATTTGCTTACTTACAATTTAGATATATTCATTTGCTCTCAGATATTATTTAATTTCTTTTTTTTTCTAAAAAATATCTGAACTGAAATACCTGATATTCCAGCTGATATGCATGGTATGCTGAATTTTTCAATTTGAAAAGACATAAATCATCCAAATTTGCTTTGAATGAACACTGTTTAAACTATGAAGCCTAGTTTGTTGTTCAATCCAACACTAAGATGAGAAGTTCTTCTTTCAAACAGCCCATTAGAGAGCAGAAATGTAAATAAATATTCTACTTCTCTGAAGAAAATGCATGTAGTTTTGGCATTGTTTCAGCCCAAAAAATCTATTTGACTGTACTTATAAAAGACACTCCATCAATAAAAAGGGGAAAAGAATGAAGTATTTGAACTGACAGGGATGTATCAGTGTCAATATAGTTGAGAAACAAGTTAGAGAAGCTAAAAAACTACAACTTGTCCTGAGGCAAATAAGCCTTTGACATGAAATGTCTTTTCCTAATGTGGGCACCCTAAAGAACACAGGCTGCAAGAGACATGCAGAGTGGAGAAACATAGCAACAAATATGCAGACATCACCAAGGCACTCATCATCAAACTGTGTGCTACACAGGAATTGTGCTGATAATGGCATCTTCTAACTGTTTTGCACAGAGGAGGAAAAGGCAGATTTATCAGTACTTAGGATTTTGGTTTCTTCTGCGTGGATGAATCTTGCCTGGAATCTCAGGTATTAAAAATATGTTTTCTGGAAAAAGCAGTGGGAATAGAACTGGGAAATCCTATCAAACCATCATGGAATGTCTGGTTAGTGAAAATCATGTTCAAATGTGTATGTGCTGACTTCGCTGATCATCAGCGATGTTGATCTGTTCAGTTGGTAACAGTACATTATTTGGCTTGAAGTAGCAGTGAACACAATTCCATAACCCTTAACAGACCTTTTCATTCAGTTGATCTCTGATAATGTGTGCTAGGACCTTTAGAAGGCTGGTGACCTTGTCAGACTATGGATGTGGTTTCACACACAACTGACAAAATTATGGCTGCAAAAGGGAGGTTCTCTAAGTTTGGCTGCTTAGATCATCCTGTCTGTGCAGTCCCTTCTCAGCCAGCAGAAGGACTACAACTCAGTTACACAATCCTGATACCTTTTCTCTTCTTTTTTGCCCATGAAATGATGAAAAGATGACCATAGTTCTCCTGATAAAGGAATAACAAAAGTTAACCTTAAGGCACCTTTACCTCCCTGTCTGAAACTCATAGTTATTGCAAAGTGAAGACCTACTTTTTGCTCCTCTGCTGTAAAAACAGGTAAAATTTTCAGGATCATCAGACATGCGAGGAACAAATTCAAGCTTTGTCTATCTCAAATCTGTCTTTGCCTGCTGTTCTCTTTCCTAGCTTTCCATACATAAGTGATCATTCCATTTGTCTGAATAGTGTTTACACATTATTCAGTAGATACAATTTCTTTACTTACAATTATTTTGTATTTCTTTCATTTTCTGGCTGATCTGGCACTGTTTGATTACAGTATTCTGTACAATTACTGAAAGACTAGGTTTTACCTCTCACTGAACGTTTATAGCCTCACTGTCTGTAAACAGACACACACGAAAATGAAAAAATACACGAATATGAAAAAATACTCATAATCAGTAGGAATAGCAACATGGAGACTAAATAGCTAGATTCTTTTCTCAGTACTGTTCCAAAGTGCTGAATTACTGACCCTCAGATGAGACTGGTCGTAAAGCAGGACGTCCTATTCCTGAAGAGGAAATGGATAACAATCCCACTTATACTAGAAAAATTTGGATCTCTGTCTTCCAACTCAGGTTTTTACTCTGATCTACTGGAGGAGTTAATTTGTTTTCTGTGACAAATGAGTAAATGTCAGCTGTACCAAGAGAGGGAATATGCGTGTCTGCCCCATTTTGAATGTGCTGCTTCTTGAACAGTTAGTATGAGCACTTGTGTACTTGTTTCAACTGAAATTACCTGATTTTACATACACTTTTAAAATACCAGATCTATGATAACTTGGCTCAGGTTGTGACAGTGGACTTGGAGGTGGTGGCAGTCATTATTCTCTCTTCTCATGCTATTCTATTAAACTGTCTTCAAATCAACCCTGGAATTTCACTTTTTTGTTCATTTTCCTCCTCATCCCACTGGTGCAGGTGATGAGTGAGTGGATGTGTTGTTCCTAGTTGCTGGGTAGGGTTAAACCATGACACTTTAACAAAGGATGTTTAAAAACTTTCCTTCTTCACTACAGCTTCTCACCTTAGTCATTCCTCACAGTAAAATCATTGATGTTTTGTAGTCAGTCAGCATTCCCCTAAAACAGTATTTAGCAAAAAAGCAGTAAGACGGAGCTGGAAAAGAGTATTTTTCTGCTTCAGCAGTTAATCACAAGTTGTGGACTATATTGGTAGGAAATTTTTAAAGGACTAGCAGCAACTGGCCTGGATTTGCTCAGTAGCTTTAATATCTGTTAAGGAAGATGACCCAAAGTACAAATGCAACTCAGTACCTAATAGTTCCTTTTAACAAAGTTGCCTCTTACTGACCTTTTGGTCAGTACTATACTTTTTGTCTAATTGTTATACCCATAGTCTGTGTGATTTTTAGTTCACTATCTGAAATTGAGGGATATTTTTGTCCTTTGTTAAATCTTTTCCAGCATCCCTGAGGAAAATCTTTCCCTGAGAAAAATCTTGCATTTGAGCCAAATGCTAAAACCTTTGAACTAAAAACAATGCTCCTCAGTTGGTGGTTTTTCACTTGTATTTTTCTTAGTTTTTGACATGGATTATGTCAGTGCAATAAATTGTAGTGTTTGCCTACTCGGACTGTTCTGGTAGAATTTTCTTTTTCAGCCAGTGAAACGTATTTTAATTAATTAGTTGCAGCATAAATTTTGTCATCATCCCTCTTCTCTCCCTTTAGGAAACACATATTAAAATTTAGACTTCTTAGCACTTCTGCCTTCCAGTATATAAAATTCATTACACTGGCGTTTAATTGCTTCAAGATTGCTACACTGATTTTTTTTTCTAATACTAGTAGACTGACATCAGAGCAATTTGACTTGCAAAGGAAGTACTGCCAAGTCAGATGATTAGAGTCCATAGTTAATCTGAGCTGATGCCCTCTTGATTTCAGGAGGAGTGCACCCTTTTATTAATTGTTAGATCAGGTCAAGATAGAACATCAAATGCTTTTATGCTTTGCTTTCTGATTAGAGCTTTGGAAGACAGATGACTGCTATGTGATTATCAAGTAACCTTCATGTCATTCTAAAAAGAACTCTTCTACTCCCACTTATGCTTTGAATTGAAAATCATTTGAGATCATGTTAAATATTACAGAGAGACTGTGAACATGCTAGAACCAAAGGGACATAGGATATGATCTGTGTGAGGTGATGGGAAAAAAATCTTTTGCTGATACAGATGTTGATGGGATTCTGAGATAGTGAGATATAAAAGCAGGACAGATTAAAGTGTCTCCAAACAGCTACTGGAAATGATATGCAGAGAAATTTAGAAAATGAGATTTCTGGTATATTAGTCTTCCAGCATAGTTGAGAAGTTGCTACATGGATAATTTTTGAAGAACAATACTGAAACTTTCAAATCTGCTTACAAATCTAGGAGAAACTGGATTCCTAGAAGATCCCTAGAGGAAAATCAAAAAGTGGTCCAATGCAGTTAAAAAATTTATTTGCAACTTTTTGTCAAGAATGAATACCTGAACAGATTAATATTTAGGAATATATTCGGTAATCCTCTCAGGAGCTTACTTTAAGGGAAGTTGATGTTATTTGGGATGTTTTTTTCTACTCCATTTCATGTATTCTGCCATTTATACAGTACCAAATATGGTTATCTCTTTTAAAATAAATTGCTATTTAATTTCTAGCACTTAGATGTCCCACTTGCTAGACATAATATTCTTATATGTAAAAGAAAAGCACACCTTAGTTAATTGACAAGGAATTCTCATGTTTTTCACAGGTATGTGTGGAAATGATAGAACATTTTTTGTCACGTGATCACTTTTCTCTTACCAGAATTGATTTGCATGAGTTTATTATGAAATGCAAAGACCACTGATCGTGCCCACAAAGCTTGCGGCGTAAGGCATATTGCTTCTTTTCACAACACTGTTAAATCCTTACTAAATGATGTCTTGTGTTAAAAGTGACTTATTTCTGACAGCACAGAAAAAGTTTCAGTATAGTCAGTATTTTTCTCATTGAGCTACTAACATTTTTTTATTTAATGGCTACTGGAGACTCGGAGTACTTGTATTCCTTTTCCTTGACATCTGGCAAGTTCCTTTCTCTTTCATCTGCTTTGAAAAAGCTGAAGAATGAGCTTGCTTCTAATACAATATAAACATGCTTCTAGATTTTTACTGAAAGAAGTGTTTTTGTTGTAAGGAGACAATTCAAGCTGTAACTGAGAGATTCTAAAGGCCTTAAGAGTCACTATCTTTCATGACTCTGTCCTCTAGTGCATGGGTGGAGATCTGGACTATTTTTTAATCTCAGAGGTAAGCAGGAGAGCATGTGTCATCTTCAACAAATGAATTACCTATTCGGTTCCCCCAGGAAAAACATTAATTTCTTTTTCTTTCTTACTCTCATTCTGAGTGGCCATTTTTCTTGTAGCATTCACAGCTGGACAATGAGATGTATTCTGACAAAGACCCACATTAATTTTTAGTTAAATATCTGGCAAATGTAGGCACTGCTTGTTAAAAGTCTTTAGTGACTTTTAGTTTTTAGTGACTTTTTTAGTTTTAGCATTTCAGCTCAGAAGTTCTTGAACCTTTGTCTTGAGTATATTAAGCTTTAACCCCTGTGTTTGGATTAGAGCATACCCAGCACAGCTGAATATAAAGTATACATCAATGCTGTATTGTAAATCTAAACCATTTCATATTATGAAAATGCAAAGTGGGAACAACTGGGACTATGTCTATGTTTGGTCTCACAGACCTCTTTGTGTAACTAATTTTTTGCTATTTATATTTGTGTTTCTGCATGCCTATGATGTTCCAGAATTAGCCAGTAAAATAAAGGAAGATAGCATTTGGAAGCAGAATGAAGTTAAAGTCAGACTGTCTGTAGGGAGCAATATGCAAGCCAGAGGGTAAGATTTGAAGATATCCTTGGAAAAGGATATTGGGAAGCATCTTCCTGAACTTGCAAAGATGTATTTATAGCCTACTGATTATCATTTGATCTTGTGCCAATAATATTGCTCCATTTATTTCTGACTAATCATTCTAATATTTTTTTCTTAGCACTTATTCCTATTAAAGTTGATCTTCACAGAAACTGGTTCACCAAAACTGCACACAATATTCCTAATTAGGTCTTTTACTTCCTCTCATAACATATGTCTTTCCTCATGCATTTGTGAATTCATTAGCCTTTTCACAACTTTCACAGCTATCACAGTTTACAGCCATCTTCAAATAGACTACTTCAATAGACTGCATCTATCTCCACTTTTGTGCCCTTTTCAACCTATTTGATCACCCATAATTAGTGAGCCAGGGATAATTAACAGATATTCCCAAGTGCATGTATCTGTTCTTTCTACTATTAAATCTCATTTTATCTGTAAATAAAATACAACAATTCAATGCTTTTAAGAGATGATTAATTTTCATTAGAATTTTAAAGTAACTTATTTGACAGGACCGGTAAGACATCTAGTCACCTCTCCTCATTCCATGGCAACATCGCTAGCAGCTTTAGAAATCTTGGATTAGTACCTGTCTTCTCTGCTTTAAACAAACTGTTTCTGCTGGGATATTACATCAAATGCCTTATTTGAATCTCTGATGAAGAGTATTCTTCTGTCTAATAAACTTGATAACATTTGAAAAGGGATATTAGATATTTTTGAGAGGATCTATTTGTAAGTAAAGCAACTTTGTAATTTATGTCTTTCCACTTATCTCACTATTCTAGTTTACTCTTTTTTAACTCTCCATTAAATTTGCTTAACAAGTGTAGTTGATTAAAAAAATAGTATGTGTTCCTCTTCTTCTGTATATGTTTTCTACATTTGCTGTTTGCCAGTCACCAAAAATCCTAGCTGTTGGATTTGCAATTTCCTTTAGCAGTTTCTTATATCAATATTCCAACATGGAGATATCCTACCTGACTTATTTTTCCTTTATGAGGTATTAAGGATGTTAACATTTATTTCTCTCTCAAGTATCATAATTTCTGATGCTCTACTTTTATTTTCACTCCTTACTTCACTCATGTCCTCAATGTGGACTTAACAGAAAATGGAGGTGAAGTAGCCATTTAATATGTCAATTGCACCTGATTTATATTAACTTCTACTAAATAAGAAGTTCCATATGTGCAACACTAAATCCTTTTTGTTCCCCAATCTTCATTTTTATTGTTTTTAAAGGACTTCTGATGGTTCCTTCAATGGTAAATATAATGTCCAGTTGAAGAAATTTCAGCAATTTTCCTTCTTTCTCCATCCTTTGATTTCTGAGCAACACTGTCTTTGTTCTTGGTAATTTAGCATGTGTACAAAAGCAACTGTGGTGGCAGCCCATAAGCTTCTTTATTGGCTTTTTTCTTTTAGCTTGTAATGTGAACTATAAATCTGTTTTAATTTCAAGTAAGTATTTACTTCTTGTGTTTTAAAAGCTCTTTAATTAATTCTGTATGGCTTCTTTAGTTCCATTCTAAGATCTCAAACATTAGTCATAGTTAGGCCTGTTGTCTGACTTTCAGTTTGATAAAGACTGATTCATCTCACAATGACTCAATCCAAGATTATTTTCTTTGAGAAGCTGTTCTGTAGGACCTCGTTTCTTGCTAAATCTATGTCCAAAATAGCATTAATTTTCATCTGTCTACTGGCTGTTTATTAAAGAAATATATCTTATAGGAAGTTCATAACTACCTAAGCCTGCAGTTCATAATGATCACATTTATATTGCATTCAAATTTGGGAGATTAGTGTCTCTCATTCACACAATCCCTACTCTATATTTCTTATAATCTTGCAGAACTTTCTTTTCTTATTCTATCCCAATTTTGGTGATTCCATAACAGCACTCCAAAGCTCTGTCTTCTAGCTCTCCTATTCAGATCACAAATATTTCTGCCTGTTGCAGTATCTGGTTACATTTTATTATTGATGGTAGGCTTGGTAGAACTTGTTGAACACCTTTTACTCCAAAAATGATTCAGAGGAGAATGTTTTCAAAAATAATTCTAATGTAAATATTATTGTGTTGGGCATAATTTTTGAAGTAACTCCTGACCAAACTCTCCTTTAGAAGTTGTAATTTACTTCATTACCTAAACACTAACTACTATGCTGACATTAAATGCATCTGGCATTAATAGAAGTCCTTTTTGAGGAGTAACTAAACAAAAATGCAAAGGACTGCAAAGCAGCAAAATCCTCTCTGTGACAGCTGTGTTTTTCAAGTTTAGGAAACAATAGAAGAGCTAGGTGAGATTAGAGAATTATAATAATTAACAGGAAAAAAAAAAGAAGCAACAATCTTTCAAGCAGTCAGAACTAATTAGTGAAGATGTTGTAAAATCCTGTTATTGAAGAGGCTGGATTTAGAATAAATATCACTGCCTTTCCACAAAAGAAGAGAGGAATTTTCTCCTGTCCTACTTCATTAGGATTACCAGGAGTATATTACTGCTGAACCATCAGACAGTACTGAAATAACTTTCAGTACACTGGTCTGCAATTACTGCCAGCATCCAAGTATGAAATGCTGAATGGGGAAAAATGTGTGTTTCAGTGGATATTTTCTTCCTATATGATTTTCTACCCAAGGTACTATAAAGTGCCTTGTTCTCAGGATTTCCCCTGGTATTCTAAAAGCACCTTGTGGCTCACCCCAAGGACAAACAAATAATGTCACTCCCCAAGACAAACTAATCTACTGCTTAATGCAAAGCACAAGTAGATTCCTAAATTTAAAATAATCACCATGGTTCTTAGGAAATGGAAAAAATTTAAAAATTAATGTTCGTAATAATATTTTAATATTAATAATATATAACAAAATATTATTATGTTAGATGCTCCTATTGAGCAACTGACTTTGCTAGTGTCATTTTATAGCTAATATTAAATACACTACTATTCTGGAACTATGGGTTTACTATTTATGATCTTGCTTTCTGTAGTAAGATGAAGGTGTTCACTTTCAGATATTGACTGACGATAACTTTCTGTGGTTTTTCTTTTTCTGTCAGGAGACATAATTGACTTAGATGTATTTTGCAAGAGATTTGCTCAAAAAATGAAAGATTCATGGCTACGATCTCAAGTGAGTTATTCCACATTTTTTCCTTACAGATTTTAATCTTGATATAATGCATAACTTGAACATTAGTCTTAGGTGTGCGATAAGCAGAAATATTGATGTATAGCACTAACACTGTCTTTATGAGTTCTTTCTCGTCCAGAAAGCCAAAGCCTGAAAGACATATTTAGTCTTCTGTAAAAATAAAAATAGCAGCCCTCATTTACAAGTGAGAAAATGATGTGAAAAAGTTTAAAAATTGCCAAATGATACATAGAAGTCCTACCTAAAAATAGAATGTCCTATTCTGCTTTTATGTAGAAGTGACAGTATTTCTTTGTTAGTCATGACTAACAATTTTAGGAAACTGTTTTTAAAATACCTAGTATAAGAGATGTGAAAAGCCTACTTTGTTTGCACAAGGCATCTGTGAATTGATATCAGACTGTAAACATATCGAAACAGAGCTATATTTAAAGTTTCTTTAAAATTAAATACATGATTTCAAAGCAATATTGAGCATATCCAGGTGCAATTTTTAAAAGTACAATATAATTATGCATGAATGAAAATTATGTTAGATACTACCTATTGCAGTATTATAGAATCATAGAATGGTTTGGGTTAGAAGGGACCCTCAAGATTATTTAGTTCCAATCCCCCTGCCATAGGCAGGGACACCCCCCTCCAGACCAGGTTGCTCAGTGCCTCATCCATCCTGGCCTTAAACACCTCCAGGGAGGGGGCATCTGCAGTCTCTTGCTTAAGTCATGGTCCTGGCATCTCCCCTCACTCCTGTCCCCGTGTCCCTGCACCCTCTTCTCCTCTTCCCTAGTTTCCCCTCAGCTATGTCCCCTGAGATTGTGTCTCCCCAGCCATGGCCCTGTGTCCCCCCAGCCCTGTTGTGTTTGTCCCACCATGGCCTATTACCTATGTCTTTGTGTCCCCTGACCTGTCCCCTCACTTTTGTCCCCATATCCAGCATCCAACCTGGCCTTAAACGCCTCCAGGCTTTGAGGGGGCATCCATAGCCTCTCTGGGAAACCTCTTCCAGTGTCACCACCCTCTTTGATTTGCCGAGAATCATAAAGCTTGTTAGCTACAAGATGTTCACAAATATGAGAAATTTTTTCTCAAATTGGTTACCCGTTTTAGAGGATCTCACATACTGTAATTTGACAGATAATTTATTGAGCAGTCTGAATAATTTGTTAGAAAATAATTGTGAATTTTTAAGATGAGAGATTGACATTATGACAGATGAAATAATTTAACATGCCCCACTGGCTTTCAGAAAACTTTCTCTTTTCTGAATTAATTGCCCATTTGATTTAATTGAGAGGAGCAGACAACCTCATGGTTCTGATTGCTCTGTTTGCTGTAGATATTTATGGTATTGCTATTTTTTTTACATCCAAGATTATGTGCTGATAGGCATGCTTCATTGCTGAAACAATTGTATTTAGGATGAGAAACAGTTCAGTAACTTGTCTTCTAAAGAAAACATGGTGCAAGAACTGCCATTCAAATAAGGCTTAGTTCAAGTCTCAAAAGTGGTCAGAAACAGAGCTGTCATTCCAGTTCCTAACAGCTATCTTTCCACGATATTAGGAGGGATGTTGAAAATCTGTGGGATTTTACAGACATAAATATAGACTTGGGTGAGACTGAAACATGTTAATAAGAATTTTTTTTCTTCTGAATTTATTTTTGGGTAGAAGAAGAAATGAGGATTTTCCAGCATTTTGTATATATTCTAGTTTTAATTTAGCAGCTCCTAACTATCCCTAGTTATTCCATGATGAGAGCTTTTTACGAAGGGAGAAAATAGAGACCGTGAGAACTACCACCAGTCTTATCTCTATGTTTGACAAGATCATGGAACAGATCCTCCTGGAAACTCAGGCACATAGAAAATGAGGTGATTGGTGACAACTGGCATGGATTCACTGAAGTCAGATTGTGCCAGGCAAGTTTAGTGGCCCTCTATGATGGTGTTACAGCACTGGTAGATAAGGGAAGAGCAGCTGGGGTACTGCATCCAGCTCTGGGGACCTCAACATAAGCAGGATATGGATCTGTTAGTGTGAGTCCAATTGAGGGCCACGAGGATGATCAGAGGGCTGGAGCGCTTCTCCCATATCAGCAGGCTGGGAGAGTTGGGGTTGTTCAGCCTGGAGAAGAGCTGGCTCTGGGGTGACTTTATAGCATCCTTCCTGTACCTACATGGGGCCTATAGGAAAGATGGGGAGTGACTTCTCGTCAGGGACTGTAGTCATAGATGAGGGATAATGGTTTTAAACAGAAAGAAGGGAGATTTAAATTACATATTAGGTATAAATTCTTTTCTCTGAAGACTGTGAAGCACTGGAATGGGTCACCCAGAGAAGTTCTGGGTGCCTCATCTGCAAGTGTCAGGTTGGATGGGGCTTTGAGCTCCATCTTGTGGGAGGTGTCCATGCTCATGTCAGGTGGGCTGGAACCAGATAATCTTTAAGATCACTTTCAACTCTTAACAGGTCATGATTCTGTGAGTTATTCAGTGAAACCTTTGCGAAGTATAAGAATATTCAAAGCTTTCCTGCTTGTGACTATTCCAAGATAGTATCAAAAGAAAAAAGAAACTTAGACTGTTCTACAGTTTGTTTAATGCAGATGATGGCAGATCTCAGGCACAGATAGCTCTGAAGTTATGATATGCCCATATTGCAACACTTGTGTGTTTTGAGGATTCAGAACAACTCCAAAGAAGGATCTGTGAAACCTTTGAAACAGTATTTCTGCAATTCACTGTTTGATCCTACTGGAATGTGCAAAGCTTCAAAATAACTTTTGCAGTGCTGAGAGCACTCCATAGAAGCTGGAGCTTCTCCATAATGTCCCACAGCAATTGGGAACTACACTTGGAAAATATTCAAGTAGCTGCAGATTGTTGTTGTTTTTTCTGCCAAAAACTTCAGGATTTGTTAATGCTCTCACAGCTATACCTTGTCATGAGGAAAATACTCCAAAGAAAAAAACAAATGATCATTAATCTGCATAATACATGACTGTCTAATGACTAGTTACATTTTATAAATCAGTTTTTACTGCCTAGATATTGCTGTCATGATTTCCCTAAACAACCACCAGGAGTTAATTTCTCTCTGCAAATCAGACTTGAAGCTTCATAGCTTTTACTTTTAGTCGAAAATTACCATCGAAATTTACTCGAATCTGAGAATTTGTCTGAATAAGAAAAACAGTAGGAGGATCATGTAAAAAATAATGTTGAACATGAAATAACTAGGGAAATGGATGACAGAAGATAGTGGATTGACTATGATGCAAAGGGCCTTGCAATGAGGAGCAACTGTATTTCAAAGTCATTGTTAGCTTTAACTTACTGTATGGTGTCTGAGAGCAAATAATTTCATTAACATCATTAAATACTGTTCAATTCTATAAAAGTTTATTGGGCACTTTTCACATAGTAGCTTCATGGTTAGTTTGACTGATTCCTCCGCAGCAGTGGAAATCATGCCAGTTTAATGATCCATATTGATAACAAGCTGAATCAGTATTATCTTCTGTCTCTGATGTTCACTAAGTCGCAGAGAAAGTGCTTCTCTGAAATACTGGCATGTCTTTGGAGTGAATTCCAGGAATATGAGCAAAAGCTTTCCTTCCAAATAACTATTTGCATGGATGAGATAAGCGGACTCTAGTGTCATTCCTTGCTCTATTAGGAAAAGCTGTTCTAGAAATAGGGTCATGTGAGCACTATAGATTTTGAGTTTGGATTGAGCAAAGAGCAACCTTTGTCTCATTTGAAACATAATTTTCTAGTCTACATTTTTTGCTCCTGCCGCCTTTTCCTTTTCATTTATTCTTGGCTCTGCAGTTCTGCCCTTCCCTCACACCAGCTTTGGTGCCTGTCAGATGTTTATGGGAGCCAAGTGAGTTCCATGAGCCAGTAGTAAAGACCAACTGCTTCTTTTTATTTTTTTGGAGTTAGTTTTCTGCTAGATTAATGATTTGAATTTTCTCACATGGGAACCCGACAAATGTCAGGGCTGTTATAAGTGCACAGCAGCTGGAGTGGTGCAGAGAGAGAAAGCAAGGGGATCAGTGCCAACTGGAGATAGTGATCTATTAGATAATAGCATCACCCAGTTCTGTGGGGGTTTTTTTTGACAATCATGAGTGAGAAATTACGTCCTTACATACTTCCAGTAGCCCAAGAACAGCTAAAGTAATAGCTGACAACAGTTCCACTCCTCCAAAGTCAGGGAGTAAGTATAAATAAAACAGGATTTTTGTTCTCACTCCTCAACTCTAGAGGCATTGAAATGTTGCCACCTCAGGGTGCCACTAAATGAATTTGGGAAATGGTCTTTACAAGTGACTAAGTATCTGATACTACAGCTCAGGCAGTTTCAGTTCAGTTCAGTTCTTACAATAATATCCAGTAAGACTGGGGTGCAATTAGGGCTGTTAACTTTGATGTAGAAGGTAAAACCCCAAAGGAAAAGTTGATGTTAGTGCCTAGTATTAAGAAATATTGGTAAACAGATAATCCTGCAATTGAAATTCCTCTTAATGTTACCAATACCACCTATGTCAGAGAATATAATGACCTCATACTTTCAACCAAAACAGTCAATTTTAGGCTTACCCGTTCTTCCCAAGAGGGAAATAAACTGATAATGGAATCATAGGTCTTTCACATAATCCTGATAACTTCAAAGAAAGAAAATTCCGTTCTCCTGAATGCAGTGCGAACCAAGCAGTGAAAAATAATTTCCTTTTTCACAGTTCAGAGCATCTTTCCAGCTGGTACTTTATCCAGATTTTTTCCTAGCTGTTTGGTATTTGAATATGATGACTTTCTTGCTGCCTTTTTAGAATTTTTATCTGTCTTATCTGTCTTCTGTGCCTCGTGTTTTAAGAGGTCCTGTACAACACTGCTTTGTTTTCTAGACTGCTCATACAAAACATTTTTGTCTGCTGAATTTTTTTCTGCAGACAAAAAGTGAAACTGGCAAGAGCTTTTCAGTTCAGTAGCTAAAAAGCAACACAGTCACAGTTCACATATTGAGTCACAGTCACATGTTGAGCATAAGGAGGTGAACAAAGCCTTGATCTCAGTCTTGCTGGTTCCCTAGGAACATAAAAATTGAAAGCATGCAATAAGATCTAAATTTCTCATCAGTCCTCCTGAAGACTGTCATGAGTACTGTTCTCCTGACAGCAGTGAGGTGTCATTTCAAGTTCTCAGTAGAAAAATGATGGTTTTTCAGATATTTTTAATGCTGTAAAAAACATAGGTTTCATGAAGAGGTTATTGTTAAATTATCATGCAGATTAGGTATTCCTAGCTAGTGAGAAAGTTGGAATCTATCCAAGAATGCTTTTGCAAAGTGGCTGCAGTTTAGTCACAGCCATCACTTGTAGCTCATGCATAGCTTTCTAACAGAGGCTGTTTTTCTCCCTGTTCAGTCTGACAGACTTTTTCATGGCTGTAGAACTGACTAGATGTGGACAAACTCAATTCTGTCAAAAGGTAAACAGGAGGCAATCATGATTCCCTAGCAAATTTGGAGCTCCACCTTGAAGTGTAAGTAGTACTAGAATCTAACATTCTTAGATAGATCTCCCTCCCTGCCTGCAAGGACTCCCAGCTGTTTACAAAGTTGTTTGTTTATCTACATCACAACAGAATTACTGAATAGTAACCATAAAGCTCCCCCAAATTCACCAGTTTATGGAAATATCCAACATAGAAAGTTTCAATGACAATTATATACTGCCAGTGAAAGTTACAAATATAAATTAAGTCAGGGAATTTCACTAATGCCTCCTGTGCCCCGTGACAAGCCTCATTCTGCAGGAACCAGTACAAATTGGAACTGATGCATGCAGATGGTAGAAGAAAATGCTTTCATTCTGTCTCTTCTGTCACATCTTTCAGCAAGATTTGTTAATCTTGTACTCAGAAATCATTTGCTTTTCAGATACAAAACCAAAAAACTCAGCAGCTAAAGTAACTGAAAACTGTTATTTCCAAATGTGTGCAACTTATGGATGGTTTCATTAATGCAGCATTTATTACAAGAGAATTTTTTATACAGAGATGCTCTTACACAGGAGGTTATTATACAGATGGCAATCGAGGGAAGTCTGCTCTCTTTCCTCCTTCCATAGATCTAAAAGTAAGTTTTGAAACCTTTATTCTCCTTGATTATCACACTATCCCCAAATTGAAAACCTCAGCCTCATGTCTTTTGTGGACAGCATTTGTTATGTTGACTTTCATCCCTTTAACTATTCTGTCCCTCCTGCTTGCCTTCACCATGAGGAAAGCCATACTCACAGGTGGCTTCAGATGTGCAAAGGCATCACCCTCACTGATGGGATGAGTCACCTCAAAGGGAAATTAAGCACTATTGCTAGGAAGCTCTTGAAGTATTTTAGATTGGTGGTACGCTTAGGAACCTTGGAAATTTCTACTGTAAGCAAAATTTCCAACAGCAATGTTTTTGACACTGTGTAGAATAAGTTTAACTTGGTGTATGTAAGATTTTGTAGGCAAAGATAAAAAATACTTGCTAGATGCAGAATGAATGGTAATCACATTCTGAGTTGCTTCATAGCCAAGATTTAAAATTGTTTACTTGTTGTAAATTTTCAGCACTCTAAAAGACAGCAAACGTTTAAGTGGAACAGCAGAAAAAAAATTAAAAATTCTGGACACTTGGTTGAAAAATTTAGTGTGACTAAAAGCAAAGATGAACTGTGTCTAGACTGGTTTTGCACTGTCAGGCTGTACATCATGGATATAATTTCATTATTCATGCTTTTTTCATAAAGTTTTTACTCTTCTGTACTAGACTATATACACTTATATCACCAAAGATTTTTTGTAGCCCTTGGAAGAGAGATTCTTCTATTACAAGAAGTCACAGCCTTGGGACTTAGAATGTTTTCAGTAGTACAAGGATCTGGATGTTTAATTATTAGATCCTATCCATTTTCCTTAAAGTGTTGGTTTACTTCATTTCCTGAAAACAATGTTGAGATTAATCTACTTTTCCAAAAACTCAGTGCAAGATCTCTGAATTTTGAGGTGGAACAGAGGATATGAGCGTATGAAAGGATCTGGCTTACCTGTAGGTGGCACTGATTCATTATTTCTTAACTTAGCTGTTCCAGAGCTGCTACTGCAAAGAAAAGCTTTTTTTAGTTACTGTCTGCACTTTGTTGTCCACGCACACTCAGAGCTGAAAGGCTCTGTAGCATATACATGGTGCATTTGAACACTTGAGACTGCACACTTGTGTGGGCTGTGGCCATTGGTAACATTGTTGGATCCACAGGAATGCTTCCTTTCCCCAGAAACCAATTACTTCCAGGGCAGAGCCACAATTGCTTTCAAGGTGCTGGTGCAGCTGTTTGGTCTTGGTGCCATGATGTTATGTGGGATATTCTGTTCAGTTCAATGGTTGCTTCTATCACTTGAGCATGAGCAGTGGACCACACTAAATGCTGCTTATAAAGAGATTTCAGACTCGCTAGAAAGCCCATGCAGGCTGACAGTATTAATTGTAATGTTAAAGAGATGGAGGCTGACTCTGAAATTGTAATTCAGGGTCTGATTTAACAATGTGTTTAAATCCATTACTTTTAGCATGTGCTCCCTTTGACTGCATTTTAGCAGTGTAGTCACTAACTTTTTTACATCTCACTTGGGGAATGTCTTCACTTTTATGAACATATATAACTCCAGATTAGGAAAGTGCTTTTTGTGCATATGTAGAGAAAAATGGGTCCTCAAAGCTTTAAAAGTCAGGATATATTTTACCAGCTTTGATACTGTGGGTTGAGAGGAAGGAGAAAAATTTTCTGAGTTGTATGGGTTCCACAACATTCACCAGAAAAATGTTTAAAAAACATTCTTGTCATGAGCAAATCAATCATTCTGAATATCATCAGCTTCCTGTTCTGAATAATGATGCAAATGAATTATTTTCTGAATGTGATGTTTTTTAAGTCTACATTCTGCATGGCTACTATTCAGAAATACGAATACAAGCATTGGTATATTCTGGCAGTCTCATGCAAGAAGCATTTTCAGAGGTAGGTTTAATAAGTGATTACATAATTGCTGTTATTTTAATCAAACACCATGAATCTTGGTCCTGATACTAATGGAAAAAAATGGGAGCTGGCATAGAATTTTGTTACCAATGTGGATGTACAAAATAATACATCTTTAAGTTGATTTCCAGCTTCAGGATACACTGCAATTTCATATCCACATTTTAATTGCATAAAATTGTCTCTGACTGGACAGAATTTTTCTGAGACTAAGTATTAAAGATGTATCCCAAATTCTGCTTTTCCTAAACTGAATTTCTAAACTAAACTACAAATTACAAATAGAAGCAAATATAGCTGCCTCCTTTATCCTTTTCTCATGTACTTATGCAGAAAAAAGAAAATATGCAGATACTGACCACCACTTTGTTACATATACAAAAACAATTTCAGAAAACCTTGGACTATAAACTGAAGTCTGTTATAAATGTGCTGTCACTTGAAGATGCTATGTTGCCCTTATGCTATGAAGGGCAACATAATGAGATAGATATATTCTATAATCTATAATCAAATTCTGAATTTTTCCAAGAAATTTCTGCAAAACCTGTTTTTTTTTTATAAATATTAGATTATTTTGCACCATTGAGAATAGGTTGCATTTCTGCCTCAAAATGTGTGGTATAATAATGGCTTGCTGTGTGTGTGATTTTGAGAGGAAGCTAACAGTGGCTTTGTGGCTCTCTCAGGGAATCTTTGTACACAATGTCACCTAGTGCTCCTATGAGAGACACAGTCCTGCAGGTCCCCTTATGCAGAGCTCAGTTACAGGCTGAAGATAAAATTTCCTTACAGAAACACACCTAACAAAAGTCTAATGTCGCCCAAAACTATACATTAGCTCACTCTAATGGGTGTTTTCTTAATGTGACTTTATCCTGGAGTAGTTTGCGTGTGCTCAGTGCATTCAATAGACTTCTTTAAGGACAGTTGAACTGATTTAGAAAAAGTCCCCTCTATATTTAAGCTGAGGCTTAGTAGAAGGCATTGAAGAACTATAGTTCTTTCAGAAATTCCTTTGCACTCAATAGGTTTGTCAACCCAAGTTGTTGAAATGCTTGTCAATGTTGGTTAAATGTAAGTATATACAGATCTCCTTAGTTATTTTGATCATTCCTGGTATGCATTTTGTATGTACGTCAACAGGTAGATAGTACTGACATAGTACTGATATTGGAGTCCTGGTTTAAATTTTTAAAATTACATAAATTGTCTACAGAATACATTTTTTTCAAAGGCATGGGTTAATTCTGGTGACATTTTGGTATTTCTGAGATTTCAGAGTTCTTTTGTTACTTTTTACTGGTGAAGAGGATGAGAGGAAAAGAAATTATAAAGCCGAAATGGTCCCCAAATTTAAATCGTTCTTTTTGCACTATGAACTCTGGGGCAAGTAGATACAGTATTTGAAAGGCTTTGATCTTGTCCAAATAACAGAAAAAAATATATTTCAAAGCTTAAGTTGACATGCAATGCAGTTGCCTACTTCAAACTAGCTTTTGATTTTTTAACTTAAATTGCTCTATGATATTATCTTCAATGTCTATAACTGGGTACTCATTGCTTGCTTTCAGGATTACGTTTTTTGTCCTTATTCTCCAAAAGTTCAGCAAACTTGATGATTGATGGTCAGTGGTTTCCTACCTTGATAAACATTTCAGTAGCTGACAAAGGAGCAGCTCTACAAAGATTGTCCCAAGTGAATGTTGCATTTTGATTTTATTATTTGAATTGCTCAGTAATGTTCCTTCAAAAGTACCTGTGCATGTTAACTTCCCACCTACCACCCTGTGTATCTAGCTATGCTATCACTGGTTACTTGTAAAGGAATTCTCCAATTAATAAATCCTGAGAAAAGTTATTATTATGGAAAAGAAAATGCAACCCTTACATTCTTCTTCAACATTTATATTCTGCTCTGATTCTTGAAACTGCCATTCTGAAATCAGGATGAGAGTCTTGGTAAAATGTGCAGCAAGAATCAAATTAATTAGCAATACTTGTTTTCCATAGTTACAAAGAATCCAGCTGAAAATGTGGACATGAAATAAAACCACAGAAAAATTTATAGAATCCATCTATTTTAAATTGATATTAATAAAATGTAATATTTTACACTGGTGATTTTTCTGCATCTGTGATTACTAGACATGTAGGATTTTGGCCCATAACCTCACAGTAGTGAGGTTTATAAGCCTACCTACCTTCATTTAAACCATGTAATATCTCACATTTAGTTGAAATATTTTAAAAAAATTGTGTGTGTTCATGTCTTTCAAATATTTCTACTATCACAGAGGTTGAGAAGCAGCATAAATTGGCCCTCGCTGGCATTTCTATATTGCAGGAAAATTGCCAAAGCTGACTGAGAAGGAATTTAATGCCTTTCTTCCTCCTTCCTCCTCTTCTTCATTGGCAGCAGCTGCTCCAGTAGATTTGATTGTGGCTTCTGACTATGCAGTTTGATTCTTGCCTCCCATATGCCAGTAGCCAACCTGAGCTGCTTCAGTCCTGGATATTCCCTAGTTCTCATTTTTCACTCTTTCTGGTTTATTTTTATTTTATAACTTGCCTAGTGAATAAGATAAACACTGTTTCAAGTAACATAAATGAGCCATAGGGCAGGTACCTCTCACTAGTGCTGGGATTTCCTGAGAAGCTCAAAGTGTTGCTTGTCCAGCTTTTACTGACCTTTGTGCTCATGCTGCCATATATACAGCCTCCTTTGAAAATTAATTTATATGTTCATCTTGTCTACCCTAGTCAACAAATCCCTGAAAGACTGTTTTTTGCTATCAAATGGTGCATGCAGCCCATCTCAGACTTCTCGAGTAGTAAAGGCATTCCCATTCAAACACCTTCCTGCCTGTCTCAGATGGTCTCTGAATTGTGCCACTGTGGTTTTGTGTGGAGTCGTGCTCCAGAGCAATCTCCGATTTAAATAACAGCAAACAACCCACACCATTAAGTTGTCTTACTGCATAATGGCAGGTGCATGGTTCAGGCCCAAAGAGAGAGCAGGTGTTTTCTTAAAATTGCTTTGATGTTGGAGAAATTACAATGTAGAATTATAACCTAAGATATTTCTGAGGATAAAAAAACTGCTTATGACTGCTGTTTAGAAAAGTGCTAGGAATAAGTTACTTTCTCCCTCTCTCCCAGTATGTACAAGCTAATATATTATTTCAGGGGAAACTTAAGAACTTTTTATTTGAATTATGGCAGAGCATCCTAGTCTGACAGGTGTTTTTATTATTATGTTTCCAGTGTTGGGGAATAAAATCAGATTACTTGAAGATTTTTCTGTTTGCTAGATCTGGATAGAGTGATGATAATACAGACCCTATGCAAGAACCATTGTGATGATGACATATGTCTGAAACAATACCATATTTTCACAATTCACAAGACGAAGGGATAGGCTATCTTCAGATTTTAGCACTTGCTACTGCAGTATGAATTATATTGTATCATCTTTATTTCCATTCTGAAAATTGTCTGCAGTCACATATATTCAATTTAGGGAAAAAGCACATAAAGTAAATTAGGTTAAAAGAACTCTTAACTCTGCATTTTGTAGCACTGATTTAATAGAAAGCAACCCAAAAATAATACAGTAATGGCAAGGCATAAATGTTAGTATTATGTAGATATTAATGTCAGGCATTAGTTATCTTCTAAATTTGCCTTAAGAGCTAAGTTAGGGTGGTTGTCCCTTGTGGTCCTAAATGCAGAATATTTGACAAAGGCCTGGTAAACAAGAGCTAATCACAAAGCAGATGATAGGAACTTATGTTCCATTCAGCATGGATCTCTCTTGAGAAATCTTCACTCTCTCCCCAGTGTGGTGCAGAACACCTTAAGTTCCCCAGGAGGGCTGGGAACTAGAGAAAGGCTACATATGGGGAAAGCTTGGTAAAGAAACTCGGGGCGGAGGGAGATGGGGAGAAGAAAGCAAATGGTGCATGAGGTAAATCACAGGATTTAAGATTAACATGACTAACAGATTCAGAAACTGAAGATCTCCTTGTTCAAGTAGAGGTTTATTTCTTTTTTAAACTAATAAGAGGTATGAAGAAGCTAGAGGCTACAGTTACTTCATACAAGCCAGAGAAACCTTTTGCGTGTTATTTTTCACTCTTTCCTTCATCTTCAGAGTTCCTATGCTGTGATGTTTTTGAGGCATAAAACCATAAAGAACTTATTTAACCATTAATTATGAGAGACTTGTACACTATGATTTTGTGATTGAGTGATGCTAATAAGTGTACAGGAGACAGTTTTCACTATAGTCTGTTAAACAGAAAAGTATTATTGTTCATTATCTTCTGAACTGAGGGTCCTTTTTAACTGTACCTCCCATTTTCTCTTTTTGTTTAGCTAAACTTACTGAAATATGTGTTCTGGCCACAGTTATTAAGCAAAGAATAAGTTGTGCTTTTAAATTACAGTAAAACAAGATTAATGGGATGATCAATAATTTAATTTTCAGATGTCTTAAGGTGTCTGGGAAATACATGTTCTGACATCTCCTGCGATGTAGTTTGTATTTTTAGGCAATTTTAGAGAAGATGAGATCACCTATTGATGCCTATTGCTAAATCCAACACTAAATTGACACATGAAGATCTGGCTTTGAGAATGATGGCTGCTTTTCAGGCTATGAAAGCTATATTCTGATAAATTTGTATTTACAGAATTTACCCTCTTAGGTTAACAGTCAAAACTGTTAGTGAAAATTGTTGTGTTTATATTCTTTCAATGTACTGATGATACCTTCTGATACAGAGTTCATCTTGAGAGCAAGAGGAGACAATTGTCCTACAGGGGAGAGTAGCCAGGGACCATGGGTACAGCCAGTGCTGATCAAATCACTGGTTTCAGCAATGAAACCAGGGTCTTCATAACAGCTCTGGAAGTTGCAGCATCTCGACTCTGGGTTGAATGGTGTGTGGTGAGGGAGGAGCTGATCTGATGCCTGACTGGTGGAAAGCTTGAGAACACCTATAAAAATGGCTGTTCCTGAGTGCTGTAAAATTTTTAGGAGATATTCCAAATTAGATCAGTGTGAAATATGATTCTGAGGTGATTCAGATTTTGTAGACTGCAGCAAAAAATGGCCAATAAAATGGTAATAATAGTAAGGAAGAAAGTTATGAAAAGGTTGTTAAAAGCATAACTCAAACCAAAAAATTTTTCTTAAGAAACTATATTTGTCTCATACATGGATTTTGACTGTAATATCTAAAAATAATTAATTCAAAATATTTTGAAGGTGCTGAAAGAAATAATTTTATTGTGCCCTCAAATTTTTTTTCTATTTTGAATCTATGCCTGTCATTAGCCTATGCAATAAAAAGGGAAATTTTTTGGTATGCTCTGCATTGTTTCAGTTTCATTTCCAGCCATTACTAAAAGGAGACAAACAGAAACTGGAAAAGGTTTTGATAGCTATCTGGATCTATCTGTATGTTGAACTAGGCATCAATGTGTTTAATTCTCTTAATTCAAATGTTAAATACATGTTATATATTAAAAAAATTTATTTGTAATTGCTATCCTTGGTTGCTTATTGAGGAAAAAGCATGCAAAGATTCTTCTTTATCTCTCGCACAGCACATCTTGCAGATCTTATACTTAGGCAAGCAGTTCTTACAAAAACCTATAGGATGGATATTTGGCTGGTAAATTTTGAAGGTCCCTTATATACAGAGTGCAATCGCCTGGAATGTCAGAGCTTACCTGCCTTTGGCTCCTATGGGATGCTAAAATTTCATCGAGTTTGTGTTTTTTCCTTTGCTCAGTCTAAACATCCAGGCAGTGCTATTTCCTTGAACCACTGCTGGAATTTCTGAAGTTGCAAACATTATTTGATTAGCAAAACCTAATTAAAAAAAATATTCTCTTTCAGAGTAATTTTGTTAGATGCATTTAGCAGAAGGAATGGCACCTGAATTGATGGCATTATTTATATTTATTATTGTGCTTTAGTGCTTGGCAAGCTCATGCTTGTGTCTGCCAGCTGGACTTACAGACTGCATTGTTTAAAAAGAAGTTACACATAGGAAAAAGCTAGCCTTAGTTCTAAATATTTAGTGGCTTTTTTTTCTACAAATAGCAAGCTTTTCATTACAAGTATCAAGTATACAATAGGCTAAATCTTTCTAGTCTGCACTTTGCTAATGCAACTGTTTTCCTAATGGATGGTTCTTTCACATAGCAGCAGGAAAGTGAAAAATTTTTCTTTCATTGTAATATGGTTACAAAATCGGAAAAGGTATTGTTAGAAGCAGGTGTTACACTTGAAGGTATTTTTTAGAGCACATTATTGTTGATTTTTTTGGGGGTGTTTTGTTTTATTTATGGTGGTTTTTTTGTGGGGATCAGGGCAGGACTTCAGAATCTTAATAGTTCAAGTTGTCAGCATCCCATTAAATTGCTTTGTGAGAGCTGGGAATGTGCTGATTGATGGATGAATGCTCTGTAGTGTGTGATACCATGCATATAAAATGGTTTTTTGAGCAAAATAAACAACTCTCTGTAGTCTGTGACAGACAATTCTGTATTTCTCCGTAGTCTCATAACTGACAGCTATGACCAGTCAAGTAAAGTCTACCTGTGTGTTTGCAATGGCTACTATGCATTTCCTTTAGCATACTTGTCACTTATTTTTTTAGCTAGAATTTTTTCATACTCTTCATCATATGGTATTTTTCTGCCTTCAAAGACAAGGCTTATGATTTGTTTTTCATAATGTAGGTGTACAGTATATTTCAAAATAATGTTAAACAGTATAGCTTAGGCCTTCATAGGCCTTCTGCTTATCTTTCTAGTGTGTCATATGAAGCTGTTACTTCCTGATTAAAGTACATATAATCTTCTACCCATTATTTTCAATTATTACAGGAAGGACTGGTATTGTGTGCTGTTTATGCTTTCCTCATCCAGTTTTCTTATTTTCTAAATGGAAAATTGACACAGCAACATGAGGGCCCTAACTTTTAATTTTTTTTTTTCATTTGAGTATTTATTTTGCTCCTTCTAATTACATAGCTTTAGTCAGTCCTTGACATTGATTTTTTATCATTTATTTGCTTGTGTCAAAATGTGTAGAAGGAAAGACTGGAGATAGAAGAGTCATTATAACTTCATCTAATATGTGAAATCAGTTCCTGAAATTTTAAATGGTCTTATTTTTCTGGTGCACAGTTTTTAACAGGATAGAATTTCTGCATTCTTCCAGACTCTTCCAGCATCCTTCATTAGTACTATTTTAAAAAAATCTGAAAATAAATAGAATAGCATCAGTATCTCAATGACAGCTCTGCAGTTCCATGCTCATTATTTTTGGAGTCTGTACAAAATCAATATCCAGCTAGTGATAAGAGGTTGATTAAAATCAAACTTGTCATTTTAAAGTGCCCAGTATAAACACTATATATGGTCCATTGACAGTTACTTAGGAATTTTGTGTTAATGAAGAAAATTTGGAAATTACAGAGAGATGCAGAAGGCTGAGTGTATTCAAGCTTTAGGACTATTTCTACTTGGGCTTGACTACCTTCAGTGTTTCTGATAAGAGAAAACTTCAGTAATCTTGTCTCATGACTGTTAGTTTTCAAAACACTTTGGGAATAAGCTCACTTTTCCCTTTTGCAATCTACAGCAAGGTAATTAATAATAGAGCAAGTTCCTTGCTTTGTAAGCAACCTCTTTGCAGAAACCCATGGCAAAGGTCATTGAGTTAAAAAGGAATCCACAGTCCATACTGAAGAGGAATAGTGTCTGCAGAAGTTAGTATGAAGTGATGTATTTTCCCCTGTTGTCTTTGAGACAGGTGTGTAATGATATCCTGGGTAAGCATGAACAGGTAAGTGCCAGCAGGAAGAAGGGTCATTCTTCTTTTTATTTTAAGTGCTATTAGGAAGGAAAGTCTTCATGCTACAGAAATTAGAGACAGTCTAATTTTTTGTAAGTTTACATTGCACTAAGTTTTTCCACCAATGTGATATTGAAGTTTTATCATTTCTATTTGACAACCTTCTCGCACCCTTGTGCATTAAAATCCACCTCTGCTTTCCTAATAAAACTCTTAATTTATGACTATGATCCACGTAAAGCATGGATCAATATAGATTTTACAAATCCATTTCTCACTAGAATTTTAAAACTAAAGAATCTAATTCTAGAATAAAATCTTTATATTTAAACAGAGCAAGAAATTCCTTGAGTCTTATTGCTGTCCTTTGAGAATTTGAAGGCTCCTATGATGACTTAACAAGACTCAGCCTTGCCTATGGCAACCCGTAGAAGTTCTCCTCATTTTTAGTCAATGAATGGAGTGGTAATAAAATTTCATTTATACCCGTGACTGAGAGAACAGTTAACTATTTAAGCAGGTCAGAGTTCTTTGCTCAAAAGGCTAGATTATTTATACCCATTTACGTCACCTTGGCAAATAGGCTACGTGTGTAAAATCAGTCTGTACCAAGGCACTGCAGAATCTGATATGCTGGCTGCAATTCATTTGCTATATGGAAGTGACTAGGTCTATTTGAGATGCCTTTGTGGTAACCAACACATTTATGCAGAACTGGGAAATATCACACAAGACTAATGGGAGACTCATGCTCTTCTAGTGTGCCAGCTTACAGCCAAGCTAAAAGCCCTGAAAGGATCTGAAAGGGCACTATATGCTTTTATATAGGCAGGTGTATCATCTCCACCAAACAGAGTTGGAAAAGTAACAGCTCATTGTTTTCACTGTGTTGATTTATTTTCTATAATTCTTCTCCTACTACTTGACCGGAAGGGGATGCTGGATTTATTGAAGAGGAGAGTCACTGAGGAAAATCCAGACATTAGCTGGTGCAGTGGAGGATCCTGTTTTATGATATGGTAATGAATAGTCTTGCTACAGATAGGGTCCCTGTCTTTGGAGTGAGTTGAGAAGGGAAACCTAAACATCCAAGGAAGTGTTGATGGCTGTTTCTCCCTTAAGCAATGGTTATTTCTGATCACAGCCTACTCTTTTAGAGCATTTGCCATAACAGGACATGCAACCTATTTGGAAGAAAGGAGCAATGAAAATGTTTGAAAAAGATACAGTTTACTCCCTTATCTTTTGGAGAATTTTATCTTCTGACTGTCATGAAGAGAAATTGCCTATCACTTGTCATACAAAATTTCATTTATATGTGTGTGTATGTAGAACTTGAAATTAGCTGACTGGCAAGGATAAGAAACTCACATGTGAATTCCTCATGAACTGTTGCTTACTTGATTTTATAGGGTAGTTTCTCAATTTCAGCTGGTGCCGATGTAGAGCTGGAGACATGCTGATTAATGCAAACTTTATGGATAAATCAGTGTGAGAATCAGTACCTCGGGACTGAGAAATATGTACAACCTCTGCTATTTGGATGCCCGCAAATCTCAGATAGGTATCTTGATTGAAATTTTTGTGTGTTTGTTTCCTCTGAATCACTAAGTAGTGGGTAAGAGATTGTTGCAGAAATAAAAGAAGTTTAGTCTCAGTGACAAAGAAAGTGGGGAAGGAGGCCGTAGGGACTGCTCTAATCTCTCCTCCCTGGTTATAGTGAATCTATCCTTTTTTGTCTCATTTATTTTTGTCTACCAGAAAAAAAATAGTGCTGTATCTCTTGTCCTCTAGTCTTGAGAATTAAATATATATTCATGTATTTTGTGGACCTCTTAAAGGCAGATTCTTTTATTTTAAAAAAAGAAAAAAAATCTCCTATTGGGAATCACGTCTCACTTGATTTTAATTTCTAAGTGGAGGATATTACTAAAAGTTACTACTCTTAATTACACTAATTGATGCAAAATAAAGAATACACATGTGATGGATCTAATAATCTTCTGGTGACCAGATTTGACTGAAATTTCCTGTTTTCTGCTGTTGAAGAACTATACAAAACAAGCATCATAACCCTACAGTTAAGCTATGTTTGCTTCTTTTTAACCTCATCAGAGAAATATGAGGATGCTGGAATGTATAAAATATTTCTTTTGCCTCACCTTCCCAGCACTCTTGTGCACCCCCTGATGCCCTTTGCTTCCTTCCATCTCTGGAGACTAGGTTTGGTAAAAAAAATAGCTTGAGCAAAGAAATATTTATGATTCATGATTCCTTTTGCTGCCCTTCAAAACTGAAAGCTTTGGTGGAGGAATACAATTATCTCCTTTGAAGAAACCTTGCAGTGTTGACTCATTTTCATTTATTTATACAAATGGAAAAAAGGATAGTAGCTATCCTGACCCCAAGTAATATGGAATAGGCTATAGAGACAATAAATGCATTAGATAAGTAGTCTCTGAGACTGATGAGAGGGTGTCCTGGTTTTGGGCCAAAATTAATAAATTAGCCCCCTAGAGACAGATGGCCCTCCCTCCTCTCTCTGAAGAGAGGAGAGGAAGGAAGGAGANAATTATCTCCTTTGAAGAAACCTTGCAGTGTTGACTCATTTTCATTTATTTATACAAATGGAAAGAAGGATAGTAGCTATCCTGACCCCAAGTAATATGGAATAGGCTATGGAGACAATAAATGTATTTGATAAGTAGTCTCTGAGACTGATGAGAGAGGAAAAAAGCTCTTGTGCAAAATCACAGTATGCTGAAGATGCAGATGGTTCAAATTATTTTAGAAGCTCTAAACCAAAAACATCATAACTGTGAAATTGCATTTTACTGAAATCATATCAATTAGAATTAGTACCATAAGTTGTATCTGTGTTCTTTTAATGGAGAGCTCTGCAAATTTTAACTTCTGTGAAAGTTGAATTTTCTGTAATTTTAGCACCACTTTACCTTTTATGCACTAAAAAGTCAAGTATAAGTAGCTTGTAAGTACTGTGATTGTTGAGAACCTCATATGAGTTAAATATCTCAGTGATTTTTAAACTGATTTTTTTTCTTAGCTTGTCAGAATTTTGCCTCTCAAGTCTTGTCCTCTCAAGCTGGTTTTGGTTCGTGCTAGGGAGAGCAAAATACTTGTGTTTGGATCATTAGAGAGAAATGTGTCTAGGTCTTAAAAGAGTGATCTCCAAACTAATTTTAATTCTAAGAAACAGTTGTTTTGTATTCTCAGACTATTTCATATCCAGAGATACTAAGCATAAGTGTTTCAAAACTAGATTAAAAAAATGCCTTGATGAGTTGCAAAGATCCAGAACTGCTGTTTTAAGCACAAAGCACAGCTTACCTTTTACAATGGAGCCCAAAACAAAATTCCATGAAATGCGAAATTCTGCTGTTAACAAGTGCACTCTTGATGTAGTGGTGGAAGGTGTCTTAAGCTCAGTGTTTCTTTAACTGCATTATCTGGCAATATGTAGAAAAGTCATAGAGTGAGCTGTTTATAACCTTTCAGGCAAACTTGTGCATTATTTAGGGAGTAGGACCAGCAATCCCACTGAAAGGCAAATGACATCTGTGGAGCCCTTCTTGCTATCTGACTGCCTCATGAGCATTTCTGAGGGCAGCTGCTATCTGCTTCTTGGATCCTGGGATTTTTTTTTTTGTTTTGTCTTTAGACTGCCTCAAAATCTTTTTCTCGAGAGACAGAGTGTTAGACAGCATATTCAACTCGAACTATGCCTGTACATAGGGTTTTACAACTCTGTCCTATCCTTGGGGAATGTTTTTGTATAAGCTTTGTTCTCATCATTAAAAAGAAATAAAACAAGTTTGGTACAAATGTCTTTGATGGTGCTTAATGGTTTTATACAGCATAAGAGAAAAATAATGAGGCCACCTCAGGAATCACAGCATTAGCAGCAGAAATAAAGCTTTTGTAGAGTTTGCACTTTCTTTGTATTTACAAGGTGCCTTTAGAGATTTGCTTTAAAAATTCATCTTTAGCTCTGTTTTCTTCAAACATAGATTGCTAGGAGCAGCAAACTAAGACTTGGGATAATCACTGTTATCCTACACCTCTCTACTGAGCAGCCTCTTCAAGTAAGAGAGATTTTTCTTAGAGCGTTAACAGTTCTTGGGCTTGGTACAATTTTTGATTACTATCATTACACCATTTTCATTCTTTTTGTACTTCCTGTTATGATTTTATGGGTTTGACTTCACTTTAATTTTTAGTTTGATAGAATTAAATATGACTTGAATGTCATACTTGTTGAAACTTTTTATATTTAATCAGACATAGATGAATGCCTACTTGAAACAGCTATTCATTTAAATTGCCTGATGATAAAGTGCAGACAGAATATCAGAACTACCAAAAGTTGAGACACTGGTCAGATTTTGATCTCAGTTAAAACACGTGTGTTTGAGCCTGATGTTGATGGCACTCATTTTAGATTTCTATCCATGAAATTGAGAACATTATCTGATCCTTGCTGGCTGGTCTGTCCCCTGAGATTTTCTTTACTTACGCATTACAAAGATAGACCCTGTTGTCTTTTATATAACCTGCTAGACACAATTCTCTTTTTGATCAAGTTCTGTAGGCCATTTTAGTATCAGGCTTTATTGAGGCTACCCTGTTAATTACTTACCTTGAGACTTTTTGAATGAGTTTGAGCAACTGAGAGAAATATCAGAATATTTTCATTTAACTCATTCAGATAAAGATGTGGATAGGTTATTTCCTTTTTGTCTCCATTTCCACGTTAAAGAATATACTGAACAGAAGTCAGAAGTCCCTGCAAAGCAGGACAGTATGTGAAAGGAGTTTCTTAATGTTGAATACCCTGGTTTAACATCAGTTTGCTGTCTGAGGGATAGGCAAGCTGTGAGGGCAAGACTGCTCAGCAGTCCAGTCCTGACTGCAAGAGTCTTTTGCTTTGTGTGCTTTAGTTAATAATTCAGTCATGCTGGGAGAGGTTTTCAAAGGAGATATAAATGACCACTTTCTGTGATGACTTTGTAAAGTCCATCTGGGATTTGGAAATGATTAAGGCTAGGTCTTCAAAGACACTGAACCATCTTTTCCCCTTCTAACAAACATGATCTGGTGTGCTACCATGCTTTGATTCATCCACTAAGGTATTAAATACAACCTAATGACATTAGTTACTGTGAGTTACGGCTTAGATCAACAGAGGGAGGGAACACAGAATGCAACTCAGTTAAGTGAAAATGTGAACTGTCTTCTTCTGGACTGACCATTTTATCTTAATTTTATACAGGAACCCAAGACTGACTTTATTCCTAATCTAAAATGTGTTGAATTCAATTCTGCCTTTCTCAGAGCTTTTCAGTAAAAAGAGGCTAATATGAAATTCCTTACTAGCATAGAAAGTGAAGCAAATACTTTAGAATCTGTGGGGGGCATTTATGTGCCTAAGACTGACATGGCTATTTTCTTCAATTTTAAATCAAGTGCTGGAAACATGTTCTTTCTAACTGTAAAGAATTTTGTGAAGAGTCATGCTTGCAGAGTATCTGAAGATGTAAAACACTGAATAAATGATACTTTCTATTATGTTTTGTTCCTTTTGTTTTATGGGAAAGAATAGAATTGGTTATGCTGTAAATCAGGTGAAATAATACAAGAGGGGTCTCCAGTACAGTGATTGTGCTTTGTGATAAAGGAAGTGCCAAATGGTTCAGTGCTCCTAGGTGCATAGGAGTCACACTTCTATTCTTCTCATTTTGAAGTGAAATGCTTTGGGAATTGAGTATATGAGCAATGCTAGATGGCCAGAAAGCTACTGGTGGAATAAAGCAAGTCACTTGAAATGAATTATTTTGGAAGCACTTTGCAAAGCAGAACTGTAAAGGAGGTAAAAATTTTCAGCTGGCTCATTAAGATGTGAGCACATTATTTTCATCAGTGAATTGGTGATTAATGTCCCATTTTATTTTCATGTGAAGTGCAATATCTGAAAACTAATGTACACCTATCTCCAAGATACGTAGCTTTATAGTGGTTTAACTGTGAAGGTATAGTGTGGTTATTAATTTATTATTAATTTCATTTGTTTTTTCCTCTTTGAATATTGATTTTACAGTTTGAATCTGCCTGGTATTCTGGAATTTGTGGATTTTCCTTCTAAATTTTGATCTCAATTCTACAGATTTGTATTCTCTATTCAATGATTCTTCCTAAAATGGATTTTTGCAGAATAATTTTCGGTTCTCAGTTAACTTCTTCCTTCTGTAGCTATTGTAGATGTCTGAGTCCCAGGATAAAAGTATCAGCTCACAGGAGTAAGATTCCTAAAGCACTGAAGTGCCTGAATAGACAGGCTCACAGAACCGAGTTGCCTTGCTCCTTAGTGATTTCAGGCACGTAATACCAAAACACACTATACCCCCCCACACACATTACCCCTCTGTCTTCTTGATCTAGGCACCAAATCTCATTTTAAAAATTGATTTGGACTCATAATCATTGAAATTTGTTATACTCCAAATGCCTGCAATGCAATGTATATTACATGGATAAACATTATACATAGAACACAGAGTTTTTATGAAGGCATTCCTCTGGAAGGAGTCTCAAGTGTGTTAGCAGGGACAGAGCTTTGGTGTGCTCCCATGGGCATCTGGGTGTAGACATTAAAGAAAACAGGCCTGTGCAGTGTACCAAATATATTTATCTCACACTATTGAAACTTGCAGTCAGTGAGAGCTGGACAATGAATAAATCTGGCTCTGTTAAAACCAAAGTGTTTCAAGAATTTAAGCAAACCCCTCAGTGTTAAGCAAAATACCAAAGGCAAGTTCTCAACAGGGCACTTTTGTATTTGAATACTGAATTTTGCCTTTGCTCTTGATAATTTTGTACCTTAACCTGTGCCTGGGGACTAGGGCAGGTAGAATAGACATACTCAGTTGTATCTGTAACTTGGACTTTGCAAATTGATGTACCAAGCAGTTTAGGAGTGCAAGTCATCAGTGTTGCAAAAGGCAGTTCCCAAGGATTTGTTGAAGTAGAGATGTGCTTCAAAGGGTCAGGCCAGTGTGCTGGGGTGTGATCAGCTTGTCTTCACAAGCCTACATTCCATTTGCTACAAACAGTGCCCTTCACAGCAAATTGTGCAGTGCATTGTGGAGTAGTTATCTTTAGGAGAAATCATCTTACCCTGAGTCAAAGTCAAATTTCAGTTTTACTGACTACAGGGGAAGCTGTGAGTTAATAACTTCCCTGACCCCCAATTTCCATACAAATGATAATTAATTGTATACCTAGATAATCTGTGTTTCTTAATTAAGAAGTAATGAATTGAGAACTGACATTGCCTTTTCAGAATGCTGCGGGGGCTAAATCCCCTTGGGTTTCTATCCCTTCTGCATCTGAACACTTCACCCTTGAAATATCTGTTTTGGCTTCTGAATAAGGGATGTCATATCATTTTACAGTAGTGAGTGTTTCTTCCCACCACAGGGACCAAGATTGTTCAAGTGTTCAGCAAGAAAAGCTATATCCCGTTCATAAATCTCTAAGTCAAATCTGAAATAAAAATCATGCAGAAAACCAGAAAATTAATTTTATTTGGAATTGAAACTGGGATCAGCAGATAGAGCTTGGGATTTGGAAATGATTAAGTGTAAGATTCAGTTAAGAAGTTTCACCTCTCAAGAAAATATAAAGCAAACATTCTTATTCCTGACCTGTAGATCTTTACTGTGTTCAGAATAATAAAATGACTGATCCAATCCCATATTGGTGCAGAGAATCTTGGAGCATTTTTACTGAGATGTGAGTCAATAATAGATTTTGCAGTTTGGTGTTTTCTTTTCTGGCTAAATCATGTTCTAGCTTAAGCTTTTCTCCCCTCAAATTGTAAGTCCTACTGGTTGAAAAGTGTTGAGGCTGTGATCCATCTTATCTTTGCTTACATTAATGGAATCTTAGTGTAAATTTTGATTGCAATCCTGAAGGTCCAAACATGCTCTTTCCATTGTTTGTCTTGCCAAGTTGTGTTCAGAAAAGAAACTGAGAAGGGAATGTAGTGAGCAAAATATGTGAATCCATTGTCCTAAGTGCCTAAAATTAGAAATGCTGTGCCTAACTGATTAAGCATGTGCTTGCAGTTTTTAGATTTGCATCCTACAAAGATTTTTCAAAGCCTGCTTAATCCTGTCTTCCAGGGACTTGTCCCTGCACCACCTATTAACCAGACTTCTCTTTCAATTGTCTTGTCTCCCTGTACTTGTCTTGGGGATTTGGATCATGCTTTCATTTACTGCAGTTAAGATGACATCTTACAGACCTTCTCCAAGATTAAAATACACACTGATCATAGTGTTGCTGTATCTTGACTAATAATACAGATAACTGCTGCATTTGGATCCTGTTCCACATCACTTGGTTGAACGAAGGAAACAACTGATGTGACAATTTAGCATATCCTCTGTGGTATGTTGAGGTGATAGGAAAGGTATTCAGAACACTAACATAAAACCCTAACATAATCTTATATTTACTATACATAAATTATGCATAAATTCTAGTGGACAATTTATATCTGAAAAAATACATGATGGAGAGAGACTTTTGCCATATCCAGGATGGAAAGTTCGTATGTTTAATGTGAAATATTGCTTCTTTTACTCCATTGAGGAATCTAGTATGTTGAAAACTACATTTTATCAGATTCTGGGAAAGGTTTCAGCTCCTATTCCACCTAGATGATTGGTGAGCAAAATCCTACTCCCTTTGTGATTTTTCTCTGATTTGGAGCAAGGAAAGCTACTTTTGATTTTATTTTATTTTCATTATGCTTGGTCATATTTAAGACAGAATCATTAGAGCAGTGATCTGTGACTCTGAAGAAAAGCTGTTCAAATTAGACGTCTCCTTGAGGGTGATACATACATAAATTAGCTGACCTGACATTTTAATCTCACATTAATCTTCCAAAAATTTGTGCATTATTTACCTTTTACAAGTGATTCTCCATTGAACTGTTATATCTAAAATTCAGACAATAATGATTTCAGTGTTCTAGAGCCTTGACCTGACTGGAAACTACTGGTAGTATTTTTGATATTTAATGCTTTGATTAGCTGTATTGAAATAATTTAGGTAAAATATAAATACTTGGGCTTTTTTTTTCAAAATACATATCTCATGTGAAGAAGTCTTGAAAGTGGGAAAAGGAAAGCAAATATAGGTACTTGTTTCAGCTTAGTCTGAAAAGTAATAATGCTAATACATGCTGCTGTATCAGTTCTGTAGTCAAGAGACCTAAGCATCTGGAAATGAAGTGCTATTGCTGAGATTTTTTAATAGAACTGGGATCCTGGAAGTAGGAGGATGTGAAAAAAATATGCTTGGCTTAGCTTTCTGATGAATGAAGCATTCATGATTACTTACTGCTTTTGAAGATAATGATGTACTAATGGCTTGCAGACTCAAGGGAATTTCAATTCACATAACATCCATTCTCACCCTGAATTTTATCTGGATAAGAAATGCCAGGAAACTTGATATAGAGGATGGATAGGGAATTCTGAAAATAATTCTGGAGATAATATTTCAAGATAAAGTGCTTTATGGATTACAAAGAAAAATTGCTATTATGTTAACCTTAGTTTACAATGCCCTTCATCAAATTAGTAAATTATTATTTTTGCTTTAGGTTGTTTCTTTTTTCACATATATCCAAACATAGAATCATAGGATGGTTTGGGTCAGAAGGATTGCAAAAACTGTCTAGTTTCAGCCCCTTTACCAAGGACAGGGACACCTCCTACTGGAGCAGGTTGCTCAAAACTCTGTTCAGCCTGGCCTTAACCAAACACTTCCAAGGATGGGGTATCCAGAACTGTTCCAGTGTATCACTTCCCTCCAAGGGATTTATTTCTAATATCTAATCTAAATCTCCCCTCTTTCAGTTTAAAACCATTCTGCCTCATTCTATGCAAACTGTCCTGCTATGTATCACTGCAATAAGTGTCTTTGATTTAGGGCACTGAAAGCTTTTGAAAGACTGCTATGAGGTGTCCCCACAGCCCTCTCTGAATGACCCCTACTCTCTCATCCTGTCTTCACAGGAGAAGGTGCTCCAGCCTTCTGATCTGTTCAACTCGCTCCAACAAGTCTATGTTCCTCCTTTACTGGGGACTCCAGAGCTGGATACATCTCAGGAAGAAATCTGCTGAAATCAGATTGAGCAACCTGATCTGATATAAATTTTGACTCTGCACTTTGAATGGCAGGTTCGACAAGAGAACATCCTGAAATCCCTTCCAGCTTGAATTACTATACAATTCTGTTATACAGATGACAGATCAAAATGAGGCTCAAGAGACAGGGTATGCATTTGAAATTCCAGATACACTGGAAATAAAGGCAGCTGCCACAATACAGACAGAAGTATAATTGTACCTTTTAGCATTAACTGACTCGAATGAAAATCTCCTTATTTTCTAAAGAAGTAAATGAGGGCAACCATGAGAGAGTGAGTTGGGAAGGGAAAAATATACTGCTGAGGTGATTTAGTATTGAAAATGTAATAAAAGTTCAGAGGCATTTTTTTTTAGGAGAAATCAGGTACTAGTGTATGCTTTTTAGGGCAGCCAGAAGTGAGGATCTCTGGAATAATGTGTCAGTGATACTGCACACCACAGCCCATGCTGGTGCATCCTCTCACATCTAGGAGTTGGGCTGTGTCTAGGAGGCACATGAATTTCAGCTGCAGTTTCATTTCCAATCTTTCTCTCCCTCCCCCCATTTTTCACTCTTGGCTTGTATTGATATGATAAGTTTCTAAAGGGTAATTCCAGTGTTTTCTTTGCTCAGCCTGACTGATTTAATCCTTGTTCAGTAGTCATCAGCACCTGTGTTTTGTGGACCAAACTGAATGACCTTTTCTACCAAGGACAATTTTTTTTTTCCTCAGCAGAGATGGACTTCAGCAGTGAAGATGTCAATTTAAAGATAAGTGGGAAAACTGAACTCTGGCCCACAAGTTCCAGCAGGCAGCCTTAATTTATATGCCAGCAAGTTGCACAAATTTGCAACACACTTTTATTCAGAACAAAAATGAATAGTTGCCATAGTTACCACAAAATCACAAGATACTATACAAACCTAGAAGATGAAAAGCATTATCATTAAGGGACACATTTGCCAATGACTAAAACCAGCCATTTCCTTTTGGTAATGTTTTAACTAAAGGAGCAGTGGCATCATGCAAGTTGCTATTATATGCATTACTAAAGCTGACAATATTGAACAATATTGGAGTCACTACATGAACATACAGGTAATGCATTTCCGATTATGACTCAGATGTATCCTTGAAATGTTTCTAGAAACAGTCATATGTATACCAGGAAAAAAAAATTGTACTTTTGCTCTTTTTCATAGAAGAAAATTATTTCTTTGTATGGGGAGAATAATCTTGTTTTCCATTACTTATTCTGGAAGCATGAGAAAAGAGGGTTTTCATGCTTCTGGTAGACACGCTTGGCTTTGTACCTTCTCTTGATACTCTCTATATATGGCTTGACTTTGCTCATCCTTTCATTGCTGGTAAAGCCTGTGAATCCTAAATATAGCAAAACTTTACTTATCTAGTTAAAGCAGTTTTCATGCCTGTGATTTCTTGTGTTTATAGGAACTGGATACCTGTACATGCCATCTACACTACTATGACTTCTTGCCACTGAGCATATGACCTGTATTTGATTAAGTAAGACAAGACTCATTGGAGAGCTTTACTGAAGTGTTTTCAAGGCTGGAGAGTTCACTGGAGGAAAAGTAAGATGTTGATTGACAAAACTGCTCAGTGGTTTAGGAACAGAAGAAACTTCACAGACTACAAAGAAGAAGCATGTTACCAAAGGCTGTTTGAATGTGTGTCTAGCTATGAGAAAGGTTGGAGCACGTGAGTAAAATTTAATATTGTTTAACTCTTTCCTGGAGCTTAGTTTTGCATTCCAGTAAGTCCTCTGTTAGAAAATAGGATGATAAATTTCATCTATACATATTCAAGATAAATATGTAACTATATAATGGTTTTCCCTTTTTCAGAAATCTGTCATCTTTCAGAGCAGTCAGGTCTTTCTCTAGAATGTAATTATATAGGTATCCTTGATAAGATTGCCAAAGGTCAATGTCTTTTTGAAGGACATCATTATTAAATAGAAGGCATGGCTTTAGGTTAGGGCTGAAATGCTGAAGCATATTAACATGTCAAGAAAATAAAGTAGTGTGTAGAAATGTATCCTTTTGGGCAAGTGTAATATCACAGAACAATAGTAACCAGTTACCTAGAAAAATCTAATTAAATCTTATTAAGGATGGAGATATTTATTTCATCTGGAATCATTAAAGACAAGTTCAACAAATACTGAACAATCAAAGTACTTAAATTCTATAAGATGAATGCAAATGTATGAATAGGTCCCTTTCTTAAAAATGTAAAAGTAATTTCAAAATAAAGTACATTTGCATCAAAACCTGAAAAAAATCAGAAGACTATAGCCAAGACTCACTCAGGACTTCATAATCCATGGATGCTTCTTTGTGGTGTAATTATTTATATTCAAACTCCAAAATCTTTATTTTCTGTGACAACTAAGGTAATAAACATTTTCCTTGTAGGCTTAAAAAGTTGCATAAACCCTCTCAATTATCAAAGCTTGAATTCTCTTTTTAAGGTATTTGAAACACTTTTGCTGCATACCAAGTTCATACCACATGGATGAACTGCCAATCACAAAAAAATATCTATCCTGAGTGTACCACATCTTTATTTGTAAATACTGTATAGGTTCTTGGAGCAAATGCAAGTATACAGAATGTGCATGCTCATCTTTTTGTAAATTTACAGGTGATATCTAAAAGCTCTTTGGCCCAGTCCAATGGAAGTATTCATGTCAAGTTATACTATTGAATAAAGACTAGTAGAATAGACCACATTTAAATATTCTCTATTGATATTCTTAACAAATCTAAATCCTGGTGTTTTGAAAGTTGTTGCATGCAAGTATTACTCTGTGACCATCTATTTTTGAAGTGGCATCTTTCCTTACTGTATTTTTATTGCTTCTCTATTTGTTCTATTATAGCTTCCCAAAGGAATGATAAGCAATTACAGTGGGCAATATAACAAATATAACAGTGTAAAGACTATGGCTGCTCCAAAGAAATGGCCTCTTCATCTCTGCAGACTGTGCCAGCAAAAAGTGTATCAGAATTTTCCAAATATACTAAGTAAATATACATAAATTAATCCTTCTTTGTATATATAACCTGTGACTCAGGCAAATTTTGTAGAGAAACTGCAGACCCAACTTTCTTACCTCCTCCCCTCTGTGAGGCTGCCTAGACTAATGTAGGGGGTGTCAGGATCTTCTCCCATGAATGAATATGGGAAAAGTCTAGGAAGAGTTATGAAAATATTTCTGTTGACAGAAACAAAGAAAAAGCTAAGACATGTTCCTTAATGTGGTTATCTGAGATGAGGACAATAACCACAATGATGCAATTCTACAAGACTGATGAGGAAGATGATTTCTTATATGAGAGTTCATCATAGAACCTTATATTTATTATCATAATGATGACTGACAATGACTCTGTACGTTTTTATGTCAGAAACCCATGAAATAGGATAAAGGGGAATAAAATAAATACAAATATAAATAAGATACATAGGGATAAATAAATAAATGTCGGGATAAAAATCAAGTAACACTGGTAGCTTAAATATAAAATATTATTCAGCAAGCCAAAAAAGAAGTGAGAAGAAAGGAACAAAATTAGAATGAAATATCTTTTCCGGTGTATTTTGAGAAGTAGCCCACTGGTGGGCTGTAATATGACAACTAGATTACAAACGGAGAGCTCAGATAGGATAAGGACATTTCAAGGGAGTGACAAGATGAAACTGGGAGGCTTTCACCCTGGAATACTCTAACAGAGGCGGAGAGGGCTTGGCATAGGATCTATTTGATAATGCAGTGACGGCAGAAGCAGCTGTGATACATCCAAAAGTTATCCAAATTTAATAGTAGTAACATATGAGTTCAAAGACAGGTTAAGGATGAAGTAGCTGATTTATCAATGCTGGTACAATCTGGTATCCAGATCCCTTTGGAACAAACCTAGAATCCAAAAATAGGAGAACAGTAAGTTTAACATGTGGGAAAAAAAATTTAGGGGAATTGCAGGCTGGCCATTCCACTTACTGGATAGATCAGCAGAAGCTCAGGTGAATGGCAGAGTTTGATGGAAGGTAGGGTGACAGAGTTCAGTACAGCTCTAGTGGCAGAAGTCACGCCTTTGTAAGGCTTCTTGCAGTTCTTTCAAGGCAGCAGCAAGCACATTCGTGGGATGACCAAGTCTGCTAAAACAATGTTCTGAAGTTTTGAAAAGGCAAACTATTTCCAGGGACTTCTAATGCACTAGAAAGGCAAGAGGAAAGATCACAACATGGATTAGTAAGGGCCTGAAAGATAAAGAGTGTCTGGGCTGGAGATAAATAGTGATGAAGTATGCAGATAATACTGTGTTATTCAAGGTTGTAAGTGGAGCAGGGGCAGGCAGCCTAGACTCATAGGACTTTACCAAACCAGGTGACAGTGAAATGTAAGGCAAAAAACTTACCACTGATAAATGTAAAGTGATCCAGTGGGAAAACAAGTTTTGATTTTACATGTGATGGGATGGACTCTGATCCAGCCACCTTTCAGTGTTTTCCACTGTGATTAGCTTGGGTTTTGGCATATCTAAGTGGGATCCATACATGTTTGCAATCACTTTGTGTGTGCACTTCAGGAGAAAGATTTTTATTTATTTTTTTATGTTAGTCTGCAGTCATTTCTGAATGAAAAAAGGACTTGGATTGCACTGTAACCTGTTCCATTAACTGTGTAGCACAACAGTTTCAATTTTTAGATCACTTCACAGTGTGTAGCAAGGGAGCAATTTCATTGCCTTCTCAATACAATCTGAGCTTGACTGTGCCTACGGGCTTTTTAATTAGTTTCCTCATACACAGACATATTTATGTAAGGAAATTTATTCAAGAAAATGCATTTTTGGGCATATATCCAAGTTGTGTGAGCAAAATGGATGTGAAAGAAAGCAGAACCATTTCAAATGATTATGTCACCCAGGCAGGGAAAGAAAACAATGTGATGTGAAAAAATAGATGATTGAATATTCATGAGAATAGAATCTATTTAAACCAAAGTTGTTACAGTCACCCATTTATAAGCACTCCACTGTATATATTTGATAAACAACAGAAAATTGTAAACAATGAAGTAAAAGTCAGGCAAATAGCAGATAATCTAACAGTAGCAAAAAGGGTAATATTTATAATTTTTTTTTTTTTCTGCTTTGATATATCATGTGTCTAGAAAATCACCTGCAACAGTGCCTTGTTGAATGGCTATGGGATCTGGTTTTGGAATACAAATTTCTGATGCCTCTGGGAGTTGATGGTGTTGGCAGACAGCTGTATCACTGATCATTATAGCACAGGGAAGTCCCGCCTTATGGTTGATACTATGGTCTGGGGAGATGCATGGCTCATTTGGAGCCCAAAATTCCCTTCTTGGCACTGCAGATGTGAATTTTGTTGGTTATCCAGAAAATCATTAAAGAATCCTGTCTGTTTTCTACTGGGGAAAAGAAAAACCACATAGACGCTGTGGTTGCTCACATAGCAGAATCAAAACTAGAACAGAAAATGCCTGCTTAATTTGTGAAGGTATACTCTTCTGTCTAGCTCTTAGCTTCTGGTAAGCATCCTCTTTGATGCCTTTTCATATGACTTATGACCATCATCATCCCTCTCATTTCAAGCATATTAAATATGTGTCCTTGTGGCATCAGTACATTGACATGCTATGTCCAAAATAGTGGCAAATTTGCAATGGAGATAATAATGGTAACACCAGAAAATGGTGGCTGCAGGAGGATAGATATAATGACAGTAAATGACAGATACTCACTGTTCTTACTATGAATTCTTTGACTGGAAACATAACTAGAATTTCATGTCACCTTAGGCTTGCTTGGAAAGAAGCCTGTAAATAATATACTTGCACTACCAGGGTGTTACTTTAAGCTGTCCTGCTTACAAATACAATGATATCCATTCAGTCAGGGAACTGAAGCTATAGCTTCTCTTACAAAAACATGTGTTCTTTAGCTTTTTTAACTTCACTTATTTTTTATGTTAAAAAATATGAAATATATAGGAAGTTAGTCTTTCTATCTGGGAAGCCTGATATCACAGAATATCTGAAAACTTTAAAATCTCATGTTTGAGAAGATTTAACTAGGACTTTTATGATTAGGATAAGATTTGCAAGCTAACAGGTGTGTGTAGAATCCAGTTTAGGTGATGTTTTGGAAGACTGAGTTTGCTGCATGTAACACTGCACTGATGCTGTGAATGTCTCAAAATGTTAGAAAGTTAAATGCTTTGGCAAATTGGATGCAGACTTGCAGTTGTGGAAATTGCATCAATGATGTCTGTTTGGTTATGTTTTGTCATGAAACTCCCTATTTATAAATTCAATCCTCATCACATATAGTATCTTAAGAAAGGAGCTCTAAGTAATGTTTTGTAACAGAACCTGACATATGCTATAAATGAAAATGTAATGAACAGAAATCACTTCTAAGTGTGTTGTTAATGTAAAGCCTTTACAGAGACTCTTGCTTGCCTCATTCTTCATCTGGATCATTATTTAATAGCAAAAATCAGTTAATCTGAGGTATGAGGAGTACCATTCTGAAGGTCAAAATAATTTGCTTCCAAGCTAACATAGCTGGTTATTGGAGAAGTGCAGGTTAAGGCTATATTACTTCCAAAACCTCTAAAGGTGAATGAATTATTTTCTCAAGGGCTAGGAAAAAAACCATCACTCTTCTGAAAAAATCTGGGATACTAAATTGCAATTAATAAAATGAATGCAGTTGTAGCTTATCTTGCTGATTGGTAAGTATCTTTCTAACTCCCTACTAGCCCATTTGAAAGCTGGCCTGCTGCTGTGCTGATTTAGTTCATTTGTGGCAAGGCTTCAGTATACTTTCTCTTCTATTAATGTCATCTGACTGTGTGACCAACCAAAAAAGAAGGTATCTGGTGAAAATGAGGATTTGAGAACCTGAGCTTTAGTAATATGTTTTGTATACTCTGTGTAACTTTGAAAAGGATAGTTTACTAAATATAAGATTATTTTTTTGTCTATGATTCATGGGATATTTCCCACTAGGAAAATTCTCTTTGAATATTGATGGCATTACTGGGTAGTGTTTAGCAAACATATGGTTGTCTCTGATTTCCTCTGTGGCATTTACTGCCAGCTTAACAGAAAGTGCATCATGATTTCCAAAATATTAATTTTTCTTTTTTATAAAGCAAATCATACAGGAATGTATTTACTGCTTTTGAAATCCTGTAATAGCAGATGCAGCTAGTTGAGGATGAAATAAAAATCATATCAATGTGGGATGAACTCGTAATTCATTGATGCTAATACCGTACAAGGTATACATACCCTGTGTTCTAGGGATTTTACAGATATTTTGCCTGCTGACATCTTGTATTCCTTTAAATCAAGTCCCTTTAAATAACAAGTCATTTTCCAGTTCCTTGTATTTCTGAAAGTAGTTTTTAAAATCTAGTCATGCCAAAGTGCTGAAGATATTTTGTAGTTTTATTAATTTCTTTTTCTGAAATGATTGTGAACCATTTAATTAGATGTAAAGTATACCAACAAGCAAGATGTAACTGCAGAATGTTAAATAATTACATATTTTTTAGTTACTGTTTTGACATTTATATGACCTTTCAAAAAGGAATGGTGCATGTGTAAATGTACTTAAAATCTACTTCTTGAAGTCATGTTTTTTCTTAGCTTTGATTCAGAAATGTACAATAAGCAAAGTTTTGTTTCCTTTTATATTTGTACCAATTATTAGTAGGGTTTGACCTTGCTTTCTATTTATTTATTTATTTGTTTCTTTTTACTTCATTTATTCATTAGTTTAAATGATGAGAATGACTCCCAAGAGAAGCCAGAGTTTATTCTTGCACACTGCTGGGGTGTGTCTGAGCCTTTCATTGGAACCTGGGCAGGCCTGTGTGTTGATGAATTGTCTTTTATTTAAAGAAATCAGGTCTGGATTAGTAAAACAATCCCCTTTCCAGAAATCAGGTTCTGTAGTCTGAGGTTTGGGGAGAAAACACTTTGATATCAATAACTGAGCTATCCAAGAGGGTTTTGTATATCATTACAGCTGAGACTGCATATCCACAGTTTTTTAGGTAGAAAGTGTGGTCTAAGGCATTTTTGGAAGACGTATCATCCAGATTAGTCATCTGAATCTTTCATATCCCTCTTTGGATACTTAATGTGTTTATATTCTCATGCTCTGCAAATGTTTTGTCTTTCTAGGGTCTTTAAATAATGTGGCATCTCTAAGGGGAAATGTTCCTATTATGGAAATGGTGGAAGAGCCAGTTTATTCTTGGTCAGAGAAGGTTTTCTGTAATTGCCATCATCTCTTATAAAGAGTTTTGCTTTTTGAGGACTGTAATTTTGTTTTGAAAATTTCCTGGCCAGATCTAATCTTACATAATATGGAAACTTAAAAATTATTGGAGTGAAAAAAAAAAGGTTTGTTGCAAATGATTTTAGCTGTGAAACAAGTATGCATTTTCATTTGAGCAAGGCAATTATATCTGGGCATAAGGATTTCAACTTGCTGTTGGTATGTAGTGAGTGATTCACACTAAAAACTTAATTTCTTTTATTTCCTTCAACATATGTTTCATTTCTGCTGAGCAGAAATGGGGAATTGACCACTGAAAGCATGAAGCTATCTAGAAACAGAGACTACTTCAACCGAGGAAAGATAATCAACCAAGGTACACTCTATTGTACCCCACATATACAGTGCAATGTCTGACTGGACTCTTAAAGAGCTCATAACTGCTCTCTCTCTTTCATGTCTATGAGGAAAAAAGAAAGACTAGCATTCAGCAAGCTAAAAATGATTTACAAAAACCAGAAAAACAGATGTGGCCAATCTTACTACATATACCTGTTTTTACAGAGCTAACATTTTGACACGAGTAGGACATGAATGCTGTCTTGGTTTGTTTTTCTATATGAAGTTTAGAGTTGTTTTCCAAATTGTTCAATTTAATGTGTGAAGCTTAGTTGCATTTTTCACTCCAATAATTACACTTCAAACCTATGGGATATACTGCTATGTTAAGAAGCTATTATTTTTCTTTGTGTCTTGGTGTTACTGGTGTATCCTTAAGAAAAAGGCTGACTTGCTGAAAGATAAATAAATCTGCTTATTTGCCTGTAATCCTTTCATTTCCATATGGCAATGTATTGGGCTGTTTTAGTGAAACATCTACTTTTCTCTGTGAAAGAGAAAATTCCATCTGAATGTAGAGTTTTGTAATATAGGAGAATGATTCTGTATGATGTTCTAGAAGTAATTTTCAGTGTTGGGACTAAGACTGATTATAATATTTAAACACATCATCAAAATAGGAAATTGTTTGTCTTGCTTTGCCCTGAAAATGGATCACATTTCCATTCTGCAAACAGCTGGGACTGTGAATTTAACATATCTGAAGGAAAAGTAAATTATGAGTTTTCTGAGCATTCTTATCATATATTTATTTAAAGTGTAGTTATGCCTACAAAATATATTAACTGCTTGAGAGGGTACAGCGCAGAGCCATGAAGATGGTGAAGGGATTGGAACATCTCCCTTACGAGGAAGGGCTGAGGAAACTGCGTCTCTTCAGCTTGGAGAAGAGGAGATTGAGGGGTGACCTCATTAATGTTTATAAATATATACAGGGTCAGGAGGATGGGGCCAGGCTCTTCTCAGTGACAGTACTGGGGGCAATGGATGCAAGTGGGAACACAGGAAATCTAAGAAAGTGCTTTTTCAAAGTGAGGGTGACAGAACACTGCAACAGGCTGCCCAGAGAGGTTGTGGAGTCCCCTTCTCTGAAGGCATTCAGAACCCATCTGGATGCATTCCTGTGTGACCTAGTGTAGGTGTTCCTGCTCTGGCAGGGGGATTGGACTAGATGATCTCTTAAGTTAACTTCCAATCCCTGCTAGACTGTGATTCTGTGATAGTCATGTTATGTCACAGCAAATGAAAAGTTATGGATGTATTTTTAATGCCTGTCCATATTTCTTTAAAATAAAAGCTTGATTTTATTTTTAATATTTAATAACTAGCAGTTTAGGGCATGAAATTCTTTACCTGGTCAGTTACAATGATTTTAACCTGTCTTTCAGATAACATGAAAGTCATTGTACCTCTCTTAGAGAACTGAGCCACCCAGAACAAATTGCCTGGGAGTGTTTAGAGCAAATGGTAACAATCTGATAAATTATCCTTACAAAAAACTTCAGTATTATTCTTTATGTACTTTGTTGATTTGTGCAAAGCCATGGTGGCTGAGCTTTTTTTCACAAAATCAAAAAAAAGCCAAGAGAAATCCTGGACTTAGATGCAATTTAGATGTTTTCATTTCCCTGAAAAGGGAAGAACTCCTCCACTCTCAGATCCACTTCTTGTTTATCTTAAACCTCTGTTTAGGAAGCATTTGTTATAACTATCACATATTTCTCCATTTAAAATCAAATGAACCTCAGTGGGCAAGAGAGGAACAGTCTCTTTGCTCTGACTGACAATTTCTCTCTCAGCCTGTTATTCTGGTTTTCTCTGTACTGAACCTGTGCTTTCACGCTCCTGTGGGCTAGACTTTGAAAAACTCTATAAGCCTGGAAGTCCTGTTCCTGTATTAGCCTTGTCAGTGAACTATTTCAGGGACAATGTTCAGAACACCTCCCTTAATCAAAAGTATTGGGAGATCAGCTCTGCTAAAAATCCACCTTCTGGCTCTAAGCAGATGACAAGGAGCAATCAAAGTACAAGAGAACAAGCTCAATCATTGCTGCCCAGTTTTTCAGTAGTTCCCTTAGGTCTTTATCTACTGTTTCCCTAGGAACTAATATGATAAACTTTTGGTCTTGGGGAACCTGGGTTAACCATCCCCTTGCTGTTTGGCAGCTAGAGACATCCAGCAAAGATATCTGTAATAAGCTGAGGCAATGAGAAGATGTGCATCCCAGGGCCCCAGCTCAGATGGAGAGCTGGCAGGCTTTCATCTGTTACCCAGTCACAGCTCAAAATCACCTCTCCTAAACAAAACATTTTTAGTATACGACAAAACACCCTCATACACTAGCAGAAATAAACTTGTCACATGTGGGGTCTAACACCAGCACAATGCATGCCTGTTCTTTTGTCTTAGTATATAATGCAGATTGAAGAGTTCTGCCCTCTAAAAGAAAGTGAAATGGTTAGACAGCTTGTAAATTTTACCACTGTTTATTCAGCTTCACAAGTTTTCTTCATTTCTCTGGATGCCAGCTAATGAGTTTGCTGAAATCATGGCAAAATAAAAATTCTGCCATGCAAAATAATTTCATAGCTATTTGTATGTTTTGTTTCAGTTAAGTAACAATAGGGGTATATACAGCAGAGTTGTGCAGGCAGTTGTAGGAATAATTTATGAGTGATTTTTTGTGTGTGTATTCCTGAGATGCACATCTCTTTCATTTTGCATGCCTGTACTTTTACACATACAATAAATTTAACAGTTTTCTTTATTCATATAAATATATCTCAGAATGGCATAGCAATTAATTTAAATAGTATATAAGCTGATATGACATAAAAATTGGCAAGTGAAAACATTGGTCCCTAGCTAGAAGCCATGTGGAAAAGTGAAAGCATTTGGTTGTTCAACATAATTACTGTCTTAGAATATGTCACTGTTTATGGATCACAACTTGTATAAGATATGTTAGCTCATTCTAGGTCCAAGCCATTTCAGTTTTGTCATGTGAAATCCTGTATCATGTCTGTTTGCAGTCTGACACCATGCATGAAACAATTTTATATCTTCTTTGTGACAGGCCATTGTCTGAGTCTATATTTTTATTTTATTTGTGTTTTGATGCTCCTTTGTGAGCAAGTTCCAAGCTGGCTGCTCAGGAAATTGTACCCTTGAAGCAAGGGTAAAGCAGTTTGGTACAAGACCAGTCTCAAACCTATTATTCACCAATTGTGTGTAGTTACCTGATAGCTGGTTGTGATGAAATGAAATTGCTAGATGAAAGTTCCATTGTTGTGATGGCAGTGTACTGAAAGTTGCCACTGCATAAATCTCTTCATTCCTAATGAACACCAGGATGAACTGAAAGTTCAAGTTCTAATAAAGTAGTTCCTACAAGATAAGTGAACCACAATTACAAGAATAGGAGCATAAAGAATAGAGAAGTGCTTTCATTAACATTATTTGAAATGACATGCTGGCAATCTAGCTGCTGAGAAGCAGAATTGCAAGGGTTTTAAGACTGATCAGGTTTTGGAATTGTTGATTCTGTCTAAAAATCAGTCTGGTTTGTCTGTAGCACTGAATAAATTCATTATTTACTGTTAAAAACATATAGACTGACAGCTGCTCTTAGTCAAGAAAACTACATTAGAGAAAGTGAGTGTTACCATTACCACCTGGTGTTCTAAATGCTGCAAAGAAAGTTAGAGCTAGAATAAATGCCCTGTAGGCAAAATGTTGGAGGGTTTTTAATGGCTTAGGAGATGGCAAATTCCTGAACTGTGCCACATAGTAGGATTGAAGAATTGAAAGCTGAAGGTAAGCAATTGTATTTTGTGACAGTGCCTGTCTGACAGGATCATTGATCAAAAGGTCAGTTGAAGTAGGCACTCCTGTATTTTGCTTCTTCCTTGCATAAGATTTGGCATTATAATTCTTTGGTAAAGGCATCTCTACTAATCCAGCCTCCCAGAGAAGAATACTGAATGTTTTCTGATTTAAAAAAAAATTCATATCTATGGATATAGTTTAAATGCATGTTTGAAAAAATATTAATTTAAATATAAATTCAAATAAGTTAATTCAAGGACAGTTTAACCCAGGATATATAATAAAAATATCAAAGACATGTAAGTAGTATTCAAAGGACAATGGAAATTGCCACTTGGGTTCCTTTGAAAAAGAATATGTAGTGTATTGTTGTTACAGTAGTATTAATGTGATAAGGTATTTGCTTTAGTGTTACTGGTACACAGACATAAAGCTTTTTACCTCTGCTTTCCACTGTGATCTTAGATGAGAAGCAGGAGAATGAAGCAAACCTGAAAGGAACCTTGTTGGTCATGTTCCAGCAAAATTGAAATGATGCTATTTGTTAGTAAAAACTGATAGAAAAATAACTGTCACAATTTACCATCTTTTAATTTGTAGCCCAACAGCTGAAATTAATAGTTTCATCCAGAAATAGTTAAGCAAAAAAAAAAGACAAAATGAAGTATTTGAGATTTTGATTTTGAACTATTGTTTTTGTCAGCTAATTTCACAGCATTAACTAGTACACAGACAACTTTTTGCTTAGTCTCTGGATGGCTGGGAGCTTGCTATTTTATTCTTTTAGGCTTTGCAGTTAGCATTCACCTTTTCATTAGCTGCATCTTTCCTGGGGCAACTCTTGAATTATATGGAAGCTGCAGAGCTTCTTATCTGCTCTGCATTTTCTCTAGCCACCCTAGTAATGTTAGGTTTGGCTTCTGAGATGGACAAATAACTTGTTTCCATACTGAGTTTACATTTTTTGTTTTAGCAATACAACTTCCTGGAAGGTAGACACTTTCCCTTGGAGAAATAATGGTTTTCAAAAGGACATTTTTTTTGTGTTTCAGAAAAATTAATATGTTTTTCATTGGTGGTGCTTCAGGAAGTCTGAGGTGAACTCAGGATTACCATTTGGGACTAAAACTGGCTTGTCATTGAAGTCAGCAGGTAGATAATGTATAAATGTTTAAAGCTTGTTGAATCATCCCTTTTCTTATTTCAATGTTTTGTATGGTCTTTTAAATTCACAGTAGTTTAACTATGCTTGAATAACTTTCTCCTAGTGAGAGAATGAATATATAAGATTCAGTCATATCACCCCTCATTTTTATCTCCTTTTGTCTCCTCCATCTTCACTGGATATGCAATGCTTCACATCTAATACTTTATACCCCAAACTTGATGGGAGAGGGAAATTTGCTCAGTCATATGAGCTTCTTTTCATGTTTTGTACATGCAAACTGATATTGTAGTTTTGCCCCTCTACCTAGTGAATAATATAAATTGAAATTTTGTGGCACTGGTATGAGTTAAAGTTTTGTACCCTAAAACCTAGCTCTCTTCCTATTTTTACACTGTCACTAGGATTAGATGTTTCTCTTTGTTCACTGATATGTTTTTCTAGGTGGGCAGATTCAAATTCTCCATATTAAAATTCAAGAAAAAATATTGATTAATCAAAATCCCCATCACTGGAAGTGTTCAAGGCCAGGTTGCATGGGTCTTTGAGTACTCTGGTGTAGTGATATTTCTGTCCATGACAGGGGAGTTGGAACTACTTTATCTTTAATGTCTCCTCCAATCTAAACCCTTCCAAGATTCTATGAAAATGTTTTTTCATGATCAGAACTTTGAAAACTCAAGCAATGATCTTATTTACCCTGAAATCTGTAACTGACAGACAGCACACCTAAATAGCAGTGAAGAGAAAAGTAGGGCAAGCTGCAAACTCCTGTTGTTTCCCTAGCAAGACTGTTCATTGACTCATTAACATGAGTGAATGTTGTTATCTGCTGCTATGTTTTAATTGTATGTGATGGCTCACAACATCCTTTCAGAGTTATTGAAGCAGGTGAAGACACTTCTCGGGTGCTAAGCTGAGGCCACATTGCTATTTTAAATTCTTTGCAAATTGTTCTACAGATTAGGTAATTATTTTGAGGAGAGCTAAGAGGTAAGAGACATAGCTGTGGAGTTTGTTGACTGCACAATTCTTTCATCCCTAGGATATCATGCTAAAAATCAATTGCAGTAATAAATGTGTTGAAGAGCTCTCCATGTGCATCAGTGCTTTACCCTATGAGCAACACCAACAAGCCTCCCCAACTGGCTACCTGCTGTGCTGTGTGGTGGAACGTGGTTTCTGGAGCTCTACTGCAGAGAGTTCACTGCCAGCCTAATCTCAGCTTTCTGGAAATGTTGACTTTGTCTCACAACTCACCTGTTTTCCTGGTCTGTCAAATGAGTTGTCCTGCCAACATCATACCTTGGTTCTGATTTTAAGTTCAAATCAGAGTGAGGATTGATCGAACTTAGCTTCATTCCTTTCTTGCTACTCATTCCAATACTTTTATTAGGAAAGGAAAAATGCAGTGTCAACTGAAATTTTTCATTGTGAAGACCTGATAATCCCAATGGACCCACATGGTTCTTGTGAAAACAGCAGCTGGCAGTTTCTGAATGTTGTGCACATTCCATTGAGATTGAATCAATGTCCAAGCAGCAGCTTGGACATCCAGGTGTTCCACAGTCGACATTTTACTTTGGCTTTAATTTCCTTGTGGTGGTGGTAAGTATTGTGTCATCTCTGTTACCTGCTAGTCAGGATTTGTGATGCTGAAGGGCCTGTTTCCTGATTGCCCATTGTCATACTAGCTCTTGGGAAAAAATCAACTTTAACAGTCAGCTGCTTAGTAGTGTCCACCTTGCACATCAACTAAAGTTGGCTAGGAAATGAAAATGCTTTTTCTTGCACAAAAGGGAACTAGTGTAATCAAAGTTAGTCACTTTGATAGACTTCAGTGTTCTACTCAGAACATGTTAGCAGCTCAATTTTTAGTATGGTGTGTACCATCAATATTCATGAGAGCAATTTCCATTCTTTATCCCTATCATTTTTGTCCTCACATCATCCTAAGACATTTTGTTTATCTTCTCTCCCAGTGACTTTAAATGACATCTAGGTCTGCATATTTAATTGAAGTTGTGACTTCTAGTGCTTTTCACTGTAGAGCTTGAGAGCAAGACTTGATCTACAGTAAGATCTTTCTGCAGGCTTATAGGGAATGATTTTTCTGAGGGCAAAGCAAATAAAAAAATTACTCACTTACTTGCAAGAGATTAGTCTCTTCCCAAGAAGTTTTGGTATTTTGTTTTCTCCTCCCTTACGTATATGAGAAGCCTGCAATTTTTGGGTAGAAACTCTATGAGCTGCAGAAGAATAGTTAGGGTTGGAAGGGACCTTAAAGATCAAGTTCCAATCTCGATCATGAGATCTCATGGCCATGAGACCAGGTTGCTCAATGCCTCATCCAGCCTGGCCCTAAACACTTTCAGGGAGGCGGCATCCACAGACTCTGAGCCACCTGTTCCAGTGTCTCACCACTCTCAAAGTAAGGAATTTCATCTACCCTCTTCCAACTTGCATCCATTGCTCCTAGTCCTGCCATCCTGTACTCTGTTAAAAAGTTCTATCCCTTACATTCTGTAGACCCCCTTCAGGCAAAGATAAGGAACTTAAATTGAGCACTGGGATTTATGAAAATAATTATTTTGTAAAAAAAAAAATTAAAAGATAGTGCCTTTCTGCAAACAGTGCAATTTACCTTTGGAAGAAAAGTAGCAAAGCTGAACTTCTAATAGAGAAAGTAAGACACACTATGTAAAGGCAGTTGATTGTTTCTATTTGCACTTCTGAACCACTTCAACCATTTTATTGTATCTTTATGATGAAAGAAATAGCTTTTGTTAGGCATACGGTTGGTTGAGCTAAAATTTGAGAAAATGAATACATTAATGAATTCAATCAGATCTTTTCTTTATTAGCTGCATAAATTAGCTGGTGTATTTCTGATATGCAGGCAGAAATACACATACCTTCGCATTTACATGTGTAGGCATGAATCATAGTCATAGTCATCTAGGTTGATTGATTTTACCAAAGCTACTGTGGTGTAAATCTTTATGCTTCTGATGGGAAAACTTATTCTGAGAAATCATTATTAATGATTTGTTTCACACGTGAAGAAGAGGGCAAAAGAAGCAAATTAGACTCAAAGAATAAAAAGCTTTCTGGTATCATTTGAACATTATATTCACCGCAAAGAAAAATCAGCTTTTTAGGCTTATCTAACAGGATGGCAGTAAGTAGTCTAGATGGTTGCTGTTATCTGTATTATATTTTAGTCTGTGAGCCAGACATTGAAGAACGCCATCAACAAGTCATGGATTCCAGACCAACCATACAACCAAAAAAATCCTAGTGTATGAAGAAGCACACATCTTTAGTGTGTGAACTTGAGTCAGTGGAATTACAGAATTACAGCAGTGTAATTCCTAAGTTTCTAGTACAAGGACAACACTTCCCATGCATAAAGCTAAGCAGGAAAATTCCAAATTATTAAAAAATATTATCCTACTATGTAACTAGTACTGTCAACTTCAAGTGCCAACCTACCCACAACTAACAAAAACAACTACCATCCCCAAATCCACACAAATGTAGACCACGCAGTTGTTTTGGTGCTTGTGAGTGTTCCTGATTTTAAGGTAAAACCAAACATGGCTGTTTTTATTTCATATGTAATTCTGGTTTTACACAATTTAAAAAAAAGGAAAAAATTAAGGAAAAAAGAAGAAATAAAAATTAACAATATGATTTTAAAAGCCTATTTTAAGCATTTTTGATGATACAAAAAAAAGAGAAAAAAGGTAGAAATGATGATTCTTCTGAAAAAGTCTTTTGAAAATGAAGTTACACTGAGAGATTTGCAAATGCTAACATTATTGTTACTTGAATTATTGTATGAATACTTAATTGTACATTGAATTAAACCAGAACAGTAATTAATTGAGGTTGAGTGATGTTTAAATTATGTTCTTTTCTTTGTAGTGCTTTAGGAATTACAGATTATAGAAAAATTGCGGCAGGAAAAAAAAGGCAAAATAAGTCAAATATAAATGGAATAAATACTTGATTGTTATGCACAGTGGTAAAGCAGAAGAGAAACCATACTTTGCAATCACAGAGCTGATCTCTTGACTATTGTTATTAATACTAATAAGTATTTTACAGTCTGTTTCTGCTGCCTATAAACAACTTATTCTTTCTCATTAGCACACACTACCCTGCTACTGTAAGAAATATTGCAAAATTAATCTCTGAAGTTATGTGCCTTGTATAAACATACCTCATTGTGTTCTTGTAAGGCTAGAATGTGAAATCCTGCAAATAACAGCATAAATTTCACTTGTCATGTTTCAGACATCCTTATTTAGCCACACACGTGTCAGGATGTATACAGCTTCTTCACTAGAAATGCTCTCTTACCCTCTTTTGTGTTTGTGTGTGTGTGGTAATTGGTTTTGGTTAGGTTTTTTTGTCTTACCCTCTTTTGTGTTTGTGTGTGTGTGGTAATTGGTTTTGGTTAGGTTTTTTTGTTCTTTCTGTAAGTGAGATTTTACTCTAGTGAATGTTCTGGAAGGAAGGTAGTTAATTTAAAAAAGTTTTAAATTCAATCTCCTAGCTTAAATTTGCTGTGATTAAAGATGTCAAATCCTGAACGTTGCATGTGTTTGTGTATTTACAGGACTGATTAATGATAAACTAATTTTCCTCTGGTGTTACCCAAGCAATACTACAGCATGTACTGATTCTGCAATTACTTTTTTATGACCTTAAACAAAATTATACTAGCCTTATTTCTATGCCTTTTGAGGAATGCTACAGGCATGAAATTGTTCAACTAATTATCTCAGGATTTGCTCTTGTAAATTTGGGAGAATTGATACTGCTGGAATTATCAGATGTGTTCATTTTACTAAAAATGCGGTTTTATTATAGACTAATTTAAAGAAACTAGCACATTGTACTAGATATTTATTGAAAGTTATAGACATTGCAAAGTCTTTTCTCTTGACTGCATTAACTCATCTCTGGAAAAGACCATGTAATAAAATTATCTATTTTGAATACCTCCAAAAAGTATTGCATGCATTCAGTATTATTTCTGCTGCTCCAACTGGTAATAGTTGCACTTAAAACTGTGTTTTGTGTTTTTTTCTTTTTCCATAGTATATTATTCTTTACCATAAATATTACCATATTTTAGCTTCTTGCACTTTTTTTTACAGTGATCTGGGAGGACTTCCAGAATTAGAATGCCATGTATTGTCATAATTTCTATGCAGCACAGCTATATGGAAATGATAGTTTTCCTTTTGAACTACTTGAGATGCTCAGTTGCATAGAGTCAACTTTTTTTTGATTAAATGGCCAAAAATTGTCCAATTCAGTCTCCCTAATTAATGGAAGAATAAAGGACTCCCTCAATACAGGAAAAAATAATATGTTGGTATCAACAATTTTTGTCTGTACCATCAGTGGTCACATCACTCTTGCCCAAAAATAGTAGGCCTTGATCTGTCCTTCTGAATCAATGGCACTAGAAAAATTAAGTAATAGATTTGTTATGGCAAATGCATGTGACACACAGAATGTCAATCTTCTTTGCTCCTGTCAGATATTTTAGGGTCTGTGACTTCATTCTGTGAGAAGCTTCCAGTGTTTTCTGTGAGTGTGAGGTGGACATTTAGTCAGTGTTCTAGATCTAGACCTCAGCCCAATGCTACACTATCTGAACACATCCTTTATTCCAGTTATGAATGTGAATCTTCTGCACTAGTGACACAGAAGTCTTTGTTAAGGTTTTTTTTTTTTTTTTATGTGGTTAGTGTGAGAGATCAAGGCGACTTTGGGACTCCTACCATTGAACAACTCATATGAGACTCAGACTCGGCAGATGAGGTAGAGGGAAACTGTGTACTTGGGGACCGGCTGTCAGGCCACTGGCTATACTACTGTTATGTGTGAGTTATGTCAACACTCCTCTTCCCTCTGTGAAACTGTAACAAAAATTGGAAAAAAAAAAAACATCTTGAGTGTATTGTATGTACAGTCTGATATTTTTTTTACTTACTGTCAGACTGTCCTGGTTTTGGGCCAAAATTAATAAATTAGCCCCCCAGAGACAGATGGCCCTCCCTCCTCTCTCGGAAGAGAGGA
>VZTY01027555.1:104391-156472 GCA_013400935.1 Turnix velox
ACCCTTCGATCCCTCCTTTTATATTGAGCACATGAGGCATATGGGATGGAATACTCCATTGGTTACATGTTACATCCATCAATGTACAACCCTCCCCTTGCGGTACAATCGACCACGAGTTCCTTGTCGGCACCTCCCCCAGGCTGGCTCCAACCTGGCGAGGTCGGCCTGAGGCTTCGATCACCCTTCTTTGTCTTCTTGATGGCCATCGTTAGCTGCCTAGCCTGTGCCCATCCTCCACGAATTCCTCCGTTTTTCTTTAAACATTATACAACGGTAAACAATCTTACACACAGTAATAACAAGTAAAAATATTAGTACAAACACAAACCAGAAAATTTACCCCATTCTACCTCAAACCAGGACACAGACACCATCCAAAAGTGATATTTTTGTTAAGAGAAACTGCCACTCAATTACTGGGATACTGAAAGTGTAACAAAAACCACAAGTCAGAGTTACATCCTTGACCTGGATACTTTGTTCAATTCTAGTCACCCCGAGAAAACCTAGTTAAATAGTGTGAAGTAATCAGAAAAGTAAGGAATTCATTTTACCAGCACGGTGAAAGAGGCTGTCATTTTCTGTCTAGCTCTTTGATTGTACAATTGCTGGCTAGAAATTTATCAAAAGATAAACAGTGCTGGTTAAATGCCATGAGAAACCATGCTACTCTAAGAGTGAATGCATGAGACAAAGGATCAAGGACAATGAAAACAAATACACCAAACATTAGAATAGTAGCGAACCAGTAGCCATAATAAGAATGAGAATTTGAAATAGCCTTTCTTTAGTTCTGCTTTAGCTGTGCCACCTAACCAATGTGATGAGAGTGCTTATGAGGAACTGGTATGTACAGATTATCTCAGGCAGCTTGGGGGTTAGATGTGATGACAATGGAAGCTGTTATCAGCATTTTATTCCAAAAATACTACCTCAAGCACCTTGTACAATGTCTCAGTACTATTATTTACAAGTACCTGTTCTCATTCTCTTTCAGTTTGTAAGTATGGCATGCCTTACAAACAGTGAAATTCTAGATAGTGTCAATGAATCTACATTACATTCCTTCAGGGCTTATATTGCTCCAAAATCTTGTAATTCTGGCTGGTATGCTCAGTGTAGCTGTTGGATTTAGGTGCTTAAATCACATTGATGTTGCACATAAATAAACTCCAGCGGTTAGATATATTGGCTTGGAATCTGCACTCCTTAGCAGTGAATAAATTAGTGATTTAATGGTTCAGTTTTGGATTTTGAAAAATGGCTTTGCAGACTTAGTTCTGTATTTCACTCCTATATCAATGCATTGATTAGATTTGCCTGCAAATTGACATAATTGAATAATGTACAGTCCCACTGGTCTTATTTTTTTTCTGTAAACTAAGAAGTTAATTCATGAGTTTGTTGCATTCCAACATGAGGAAACCAGTTTTTCTGTCAAGTTATTCATCTTATTGGCATGGAGGGGTCATGATTCACTGAATTAGCTCTTTGTGATTTTCATAACCTTTTATGGTGCTGTTTTTTTCAATTTTCTGATTAGAAAATCCAGGTTTGCTTAAAAGGATCTGGATTTAAGATAGTTCTTATGGTATAAAGCAGAAGTGTATATATTTTATATGTAAATATTTTACATGTATGTATGAAAAAAAGAAAATATATATTTACTCAAATTTGGATCTCACTAGAGTGATCTCTTTGACTTGAATATGACTATTTATTTAAATGACTGTCCTTTAGCATCAGTAATATTGATCAGCTTAGTTATCCTTTCCAGGTAGATTTGCTTACTTCATGGGATGTTCCTATGGTCAAATAAATTATTTATCAGCTTGCAAAAATATAAAGAAAAAGCTTTCTGAAAAAAAAAGAAAATTTGTCCATTGGGAGAAAGTATAAAATCTTTTTCAAGGAGATATAATCTCTTTTGGGTATCAATTTAATTTCAGTATTAATACATCAAAGTGTTATATCTTCTAATGTTGAAAGAGGTTAATGAGAACTAATTTCACTGAAGTTAATCACTCTTCCATACAGTTTTTTGAGTACATTAATGTAAGAGAATTCAGGATGAGACCCTGCACTTGGTAGGTAAAAGGGCAGCGACTATAGTTGTCATAATTTTAATTCACTTATGTCAGAGAATTTCTGTCTGTGCAGTATTTTGGCAGAAGCCAATTATAAGGGCTTCTAATTGAGCTTCCTATGATGACAAATAGAGTACCAATGAAACACTAATTTTTCAACCAAAGTTTGCATTTTTCTTTCTGTTTCCAAAACACGTTTATGTTTCTAGCCAAGTTATGCTGGAGTTCTCTCCTCTCACTCTTTATTAAAAGAAAATGATGTAAGTTAAAATATAACAATTGAGGTATTGGAAAAGACATCTGAAAGTTGCAAACTTGAAATAATATCAACAGGCATAATATTTCTGCTATTCTCTGGCAGTTTCTGCATTTTCTTCCCTCTGTCACATGCTTGCTCATCTCTCAAGTGTTTCAAAAGATCAAATTTTTGCCCCTTGCTTCTTGTAACTGCTTGCAGAACAAAGCTTCACTGAAAATATGGAAGTGCCTTGAAGTAATTTAAAAGGAAGAGGAAATTCAGAATAACTTAGGAACACCAAAACAGAAGTATCCAAGTGATTGTGAAAGTGTTTCTCAGGTAGGCAGTATTTTTCTTATTATTAATGGTACATTAGTAATTGCTCTATATGCATCATATGTCAGTCAATCTAACCAGAACTAATAATACGATATTTTTGGCTTCATTTATGTTTTCTTAGAGCAAATGGTACCTGATCAAGAGAAATTTCCAGGAAACAACCTCCTTACAAATGCAGAAAGCTTCTAAGCAGTACGATCTGAAAGAAGTTAGGAAAAAGAAATAGAATTCAAATTAATTTTACTTTTCAAGTACAATAGACGGCTATCAAGATCAGGTAGGATTTTGAGAAGTTGAGTAGCTATGTAATTTGTGTAACAACATAGGCAGCCTGCCCTTGAGTGAAAGGCAAATTACTGAATACTCAAAAAATTACACCCAACTTTTTCCTTCATGTAAATAAAAATTGTTGACGGAAGTCCTACACAGCCTTGGCAATATTTCCAAATATATGCAAATATTAGTCAAGCATAGGCAAAACTTGCTCACTTTTGTAACATAAGAGTTTGCAATTAATAATATAAAAATTAAAGACTTATATTGTGATTAGAGGAACATAAATTCTTCCTAGGCAATATTTGAAACGTGTTAGTAGGAAAAAAAGAATTCCAACAAGCCTGTGTTAAAAATGTTAGATGCAAATGAGCTTTGCATTTAAAAAAAATTTAATATGCTAAATCCATAAAATATTTAATTTTTGATTCATATACTTATTTATGGAGAAAAATGTATGAACCTCAAGATCATAGCCTTGAGATTTAATTTATCATAATGAAATATCATTATGAAAATGTTATATGTAAACATAAACCAACTTAATTAAGAAAATCCTATTCAAATTCATTCTCTGTTTATCCAATTATATGCTTTATAGAAACAAATCCAATGCAGAGAAATCTATCATATTGGGTTATGGGTGTTGGATTAGTTTTTCATTTTCAAAGACTACATTTTATCTATCTTCCTACTTAGGTATTATGAAAAGAATTTATTTATCTTTGATCCATTATCTTTGGGTGTGCAAATTCATTCGTATTCATTTTCAAATCCCAGGAATGTAGTGAACTGAAAAGTTTTAGATTCCTTGAGTCTAAGGCTTTTTTCCTCCTTAAATGAAGTCATTAAATCAGTGTAGACAGATAAAAAGAAATTCTAACATCAAGAAAGTACTTCATGGTGAAGTTCAAAAAGAGGCTTGAGCCAAAACACTATACTTTAAAGATTCTAGCCAGAGAAACTAATATGAAGAGGCATACCTCTAAGGCAGAACAAAAATGACTAGAAACATCAAAGGGGCTCAAAAAAAGGCAACTATGTGACATCAGTAAAAAAGCAGTAAAGGATGGCTATGGTTCATTAACAATGAATGTTACTGACAATAAATATTTGACAAAATATTTGGTCAATTGCATAGAAACAATGTGCAGGAACTGTCTATATATAGCTCCAGAAACAATCTGTTTTCTCAGTAAAATACGTGAATTATTAATTTATTGCCATGTGACATTAATAAAATTGCAGTCTCACTTTAGGAGAAAAGATTAAGTAGATGTGTTATTGTGGCAAGATAAGCTCAATTATAATTGGCAGATAGGCTGACAAGCATTTCCTGTGATTTAGAACAAGTCAAATAGTTTCAAAGAAAGATTGTCTGGATATATAATCACATGCTTTTCACCTATAGTACTACTTATATCTTCTGTCACTACATTCAGTACTGACCATTGTTGGAGACAGAACACTAAACTGTAAAGTCAAAGTGGCAAACTGTACCTTTATGTGCCCATTATACAGCTATTTTTCAAAAGCACATTATCATAGTTATGCATCCTGATGCAGCTGAATCCTGGACTGCATCAAGAGATGTGTGTCCTGGAGGTCAAGAGAGGTGATTTTGCCCTTCTCCTCAGCTCTGGTGGGGCCCCAGCTGGAGTACTGTGTCCAGTTCTGCAGTGAGTCCAGAGGAGGGCCACGAAGATGATCAAAGGGAGTAACTGCCTTATGAAGACAAGCTGGAGAAGCTGGGGTTGTTCAGCTTGATGAAGAGAAGGCTCATAGTAGCTTATCAATACCTGAAGGGAGCCTACAGAAAGGCAGAGGGAGGATTTTTTAATAGGATATGTGATGGAATACTGGATTTAAATTGGAAGAGAGAAGATTCAGGCTAGATATAAGAATGAAATTTTTTACGGTAAGGTTGGTGAAACACTGGAGCAGGTTGCCCACAGAGGTTGTGGATGCCCCCTCCCTGGAGGTGTCTAAGGCCAGGCTAGATGAGTCATTGAGCAGCCTGATCTAGTGGGTGATTAGAACTAGATGGTCTTTAAGGTCCCTTCCAACCCAAAGTATTCTGTGATTCCATGATCAACTGGTCTTGGTGATATTCTAGGAAAAAAAAAAAGGAAATGGTTTCCTTCATATGATTGTACAAATATCAAACAGGGAATAGCTATTGATTAGCTATACAGATTTCTCCTTTGAAGAGGCATTTGTTTCGGTAGTTTGGGTGATTTACTTATTCTGATACTGGCAAGGTCCATTAAATACTAGAAAAAAAATTAACCTGATGCATTTGATTAAATTTCCGTAAATGTAATTAAATCCTGTCTTAGGTTTGCTCATGTACCAGTAAACTAATTCCATTTAGGCAAACATTTGCTTTGAGTCTAGATAAAATTGAATTAATTTCCCTAGCTGTGAATTATAGGAAAAAAGCACATAGTAAATTACTCAAGTATTCAAACTATTGACTCAGATTAGAGGAATTACACTTATCTTGGAGAACAATTAATCTTTTATTATCAAATTATATAGAACAATTAGATGGATAAAATAATTATTAGGAATGGTTTATTTCCTTCTGCCTCTTGGTGTTAAATTCAAAAAGCATGAAATGTCTCCTCAGATTCTACATTGTACTTGACAGGGATGAGCTTAAGCTGAATCAGGAGTTGACAGAAAAGCTCACAGAAGTACCCATATACCCATACTTAGAAAAATTAAAAAAGGGATAGAGAAGTGTAAGTGGAGGGAGTCTAAGAGGACTGGCACTGTTTTTCAAATAATTGTCATATGCACATGTATTGAAGATGATCTCTACCCATAGAGGAGTTTAGCACAGAGAAAAAGAAAACAAAAAAGATTTTGAAAACTATTAAGTTTTCTACAAAAATTTATGTTGAGATGAAGAGAGCCATTCTATTCTTCTATTCCCTTTCTTCTCTGAGCCAAGAAGAACTCCCAGAGCCAGGCCAGCACAGAGCTGAGTTTGCACTTCAAGTGCTGCTGAGAGGCACAAGCTCAGCACTTCTGGGTAGGTGGCTCCCAGCTCTCACTAACAATATTCATCACTGTTTCAGGCTAAGAGGAAGTGAGCTTGAGATATAGGGAGGAATGCCCAGAGACAGACCAGTTGTGCTTATATGCAGAAACACGACTGAGGCTTGTGTCTAATTTCAAAATTAGGGTAATAAGAAATGGGCATTCTAGAGTCATTTTAATTGTTGGTATAATGTAGTAAGAGCCTGAGAACAAAATTTTTCTTCTGAGTACCCTGCATTCTAGGAGGCATGAATTTTTCCTCTGCATAAGCAGTCTAACTCTGCTGGTACTTCAACAACTGCTATTTCAGTAATTTGTGAAATTTAGCCTTCTTTAGGGGAAGATTAAAAATTATAGTTCTGAAATAATCTATGGTGATTTTTTTTGAACTGCTGCACCAGAAATACAAGTGTATTTTAGTTAAATGCAAAGGAAATCTGGATAACTTTCTGAAATAGATGAATACTCATCCTCCTGAGTCTCTGCTCCTTTAAGGTTTGATTATAATTCCCTCCTAATTTGAATAAAAAAAGTAGAAATGTGAATGCTAGAGATGAGTAGAAGAAATTTATTCATAATGCAAGTCCAACTTTCTCAGTCAGTTTATCTTTAAACTACTTTATTACTGATATCCTCTGTCTGGCCCTCTTGCACATATTCTTTTTGTATCTATTGGGGATTTACTATTCACTGCATGCATGGAACTGAATATAATTACTGAAAAACACTAAACTTCACTACTTTCAAGCAGTTCTGTGCATATTTAGTTGCTTGAAATAATAGTCAAAATAAGAAATAGATTAAATGCAGAAGAAAAATGCAGGAATTGAGTGAATGAAGAACTGACCACTATAGAAGATCAGTTTCAAAACCATCAGAGGAACCTGAAGGTGCATAGGCCCATGTGACCTGCTGAGCTACATTCACAGGTCCCAAGGGAAATGGTGGATAAAGCTGCTCATAATATCTTAGAAGTTGTTGAAATCTTTGCTGAGTGGAACAGGGAAACACAGCTTCCACTTTTACAAAGGAAAACCTGAAGAACTTCAGGTTGGTCAGTCTCACTCTGTGTCTGTCAAGATCACGGAGCAGATTATGGCTTCACTGAGTGCAAACCATGCCTAACAAACCTGGTAGCTTTCTACAGCAGGGTGGCAGTTTTGGTGGTAAAGGGATGAGCAACTGATGTAATCTACCTGAACTTGTGACACAAATTATATCCTTGTTGGAGAGGCATGTATTTGGCGGAAGGACCACTCAGTGCATAAAGAACTAACTGGACGGTCCATACTCAAAGGGGATTAGTCAGTGGCTCAATGTCCAAATGGAGATCAGTGATGAGTACTGTTTCTCATGATTTGTCATGGAGACTGATGCTGTTCAGCAATTTCATCAGTGATATGGATAATGGGATTGCGTGCAGTCTCAGCAAGTTTCACAATGATAGCAAGTTGTGTGAAGCAGCTTACATGCCAGAAGTAAGGGATGTCTTCCAGACTGACCTGGACAGGCCTGAGAAGTGGCCCTCTGGGAACCTTGTGAAGTTCAACCAGATGTGCAATGTCCTGTGGGTGGATTGGGACAATTCCAAACAAAAAAGGAGTCTTGAAGGAGAATGGATTGAGGGCAGCCCTGAGAAGAACTTGAGGATACTGGTAGATGAGAAGCTCAATATGAGCCAGCAATGTGTGCTCACGGTCCAGAAAGCCAGCAGTATCATGGGATACATCAAAAGAAGTCTGGCCAGCAAGTAAGGGGAAGTGATTCTATCCCTCTGCTCTTTTGAGAATCCACCTAGAGTTCTGCATTCAGTACTGTGGCATAGACTTGAGCACCATACAAAATGGTAAGAAGCCTGGTAAAGAACTGCCTGATATTTAGATTTGTTTTGCCAGATCATGACCAAACCACACTTATCACACAAATACTGAAAGTAAGCCATATTTGAAATTATATCAATAATCGAATGTTGGATCAAGTTTTTACTTAAAAACCCAAAATTTACTAAAACTGAAATAAGGGGATACAAAGTACAGTAAGTAATGCCTGTAGAATTTATGCAGTTTAGAGTCTATTGCTTTTATCTTGTTGTGTTCTATACTTCTGCAGGATGACATTTATTTTTTGTGCAATAACTAAACTTACCTGCACCTGATTTGGTATACTTTGTAATAATTTAAACTACATATGTTATCATACATAAATAGTTGTTTTGTGCCTGGAAGAGAAAAGAGCATGTAAAATTAATGTCAGTTAAAAAAAAGAATTTATGTGGATAAATTTACATTGTTCACTGCTTTCTTTTCTACAGACAAAGTTTGTATACCAAAATATCAATTCACAAGAATAAAAGGCCTTCTGGTTATTAGAACTAGACCATCTAATTAAGCTTGTAATAATCAAATAATTATTTGATTTATTTTGTATGCAATGTTCTATTTTTTCTCCCTTCAGATAACAGAATTCTTAAGAAGTTGTATTTCCTTGTAGGTTTAGTTTTAACTAACTTGCCTACTAAAAATTGGCAATTCAAGTGCTAATAGACTGTATCTATATTACCTAGAATTAAGGCATTACAAGCATGAAGTTGATTAAAAGAGTTTGTCACTCTAAAAAAAAGTATTATGAACATACTGCTCTTAGTAGGAAATCCATGATCCTTGAGCAGTTTCAGTAATTTATATTTCAGAATGTTTTTTAGTTAAAACGGTGCTGATTTACAAGTAGCTCAGAGACAAAATACTTGCAGCAAGACTTGAAAAACTACAAAGAAATAGAAACCAAGCTAAAAAGGTACCCTTTTTAGGGTACCTGCCTACTGTCTGGCAAAACAAAGCAGAACTTAGTACTAGAATGTCTGAATGAGGCTGTAAGTTGAAAAACACAGTTGAGGCTGAATGTACTGAAAATAAGTTTGGTGAAGTTAACTTACTTTGCATCAACTATAAAGCAAAATATAAAGTGGAAAAGATCTGTCTGAGAAAAGGGAGGTTGTAGAATCTGTTTAGTAAAATCTGTGACTGAACTCTAAAGGAAGTAGTGTTAAAGTGATATAAGAGAAATATAAGAAATGCCATGCAGAAACCATCCAGTCCTCCATCTACTCTAGTATTCTGTTTTTAGTAGTGCTTCTCAGTGCTACAGCATGTTTTAAAAAAAGGTAGAAAAAGACATGTGGTAAGCAATTATAAAATCTGCCCTCAGGAAAAAGCCTCTTTCTGCAGTCCCTGAGTTAGTGGTTCACTTATACCCCGAGGCAGAAGGATATATTCCTTCCAAAACCTTTTGTTTTATCTAGGTTTATTTTTTTCTTTCTTAATAAATACGTTCATTTAAATTTTTATTACTATTTTAAAATCTACTGACCCTCTGAAAGGATCTCTGCAACAATAAATTCCAGCATGTAGTCACCTATTTATGTGACAGAAATGTACTTTCCTGACTTTAAAGAGAAGTTGGAATTAATGCATGCTTTTAGAAACTTACTGAGATCATCACTGACAAAACGTAAAGGTGAAAAGGATTAAAAACCAAAATGTATGGTGAATCAAGGAGGTGGAATTTAGAGAGAACAGATAACAGCACTGTTTCACCAGACAGTTGCCATTTACCTGCTCCTTGTGACTGCCATATGCAAACATTGAGTTGTGAATCATAATCTGTTTACAGATAATCTCACCAGCTGTGACTTATAATCTGTTTTCATTGCATGAAGCCTAACTTTCATAATGTTAAATGAAAATTACTCTACAAAAATCAAAATTCCCAAGCCCTGAAGTATTAAGATATACTTAGCATAAAGTAGGAAAAGAGACTTGCAGCTCCTGTTTGGAGAGATTAATTTCTTGTATCCATAAATCTTAATCAATGTACATACTGTAAATAAATAAGTGAAAATACATTAATTTTTTTGAAAAATCTGTTTTCTTAAACTAGTGCTTTAGGAGAAAGAGACTTCACCCTGAAAACACATGGGCAGTCAGATTACCTATGTAAATAAGTTAATTTTCATACATGCATCTTAATTAGCATAATAAATTGCACTGAAATATCATGAATACCCTGATAAAGAGGCATTTATGAATGCAATACCTTTTTTACTTTTCTTGCTTTAGGAAGTTTTGTTCAAGACAATTGAAAACAGAGAGATCAGTGCCAATAAGGCATTAAAGTTTAAATGTAGTCACTCCACATTCTCATTTTGAAAAGAAAAAAATGCACTAGTATTTTATGTTTTCCTTTCAATATTTGGACTCTTAAGATATACTTAATTTTTGTGAAGCTGACAGGAAATGTAGATATTTTCTGCTTTCTGAATGAGCAACTTGATCATGAGATTAATGATCAGAATCCTTCAGCTAAGTAAGAAGTCTCACGGGAGTTCTGCTGTGACCCATCCACATCTAATATGTTCTGAAACACATACTGGGTACAGGAATCTCTTCCAGCACAAATATTTTAACTCTATAAAAAGCCAAGTGAGAGAAATAATAGATCAGGAGGGGTTGGATATTATAGAATGATGGCATGAAAGGGGAATGCAATGACAAATAAAGGTCTTAGCTGTGGCATTTAGCCACAGAACTACTGTGGAGGTAATGAAAAGCTGTCTTGCTTCTGGTGATGCTTAGGGAGCAATTAGAGAAAGATAACCTTCTTGAGTTCCTGATGCCAGGAACTGCTGATGTCAGTCTTTAAAATGGTCTATGTGGTCTCCAAATTACTGACCTAAGAAGAATAACTGGTATTTTATCTTCTGCCCACTTTCTGCAGCAATGCCTGTCCCACAGCTACCCAAAGAGACAGTTGTTCCTATATTCTAACTAATTCTAATATTAAGCAGCTCTGCATAATTCCCTCCCAGCTCTCACCTCATGCAATATTTTAGTGTCAGGCATACTTGCAATTCAATCTTTTCTTTCTATACCTGTGTCAAAATCAGTATTCCAGACTCCATCCAGTAAGATCTTGTAGTTTAGACTATTGTGATGTCTGAAGGATTCACCTTGTTAGCAAACACATCATTTTATTTTATCCTGATAACAGATCACACAAAAATGCATATTATATGGATAATTTTGGGTGGATTTTTTTCTAATCTTCTCTCTAATAAGTTGTGCAGGCATTTTATGCTCATTACATTACAGAAAAATTTGTGCTCAGGCAATGGGAACTTACCATTTTGTGTGCGTATAAAATTTCAAAGAACTTTAATAAGTAGGCTTTTTTATTATTCCTTTAATCATAGGATTCATTTGACACTAATTATATTAACAGTTTCGGTTATAATTGAGCTAAATAGAAGGATCTAAGCCTTATGGATGGATAGATTTATTCTTATATTTCAACTTTTTTTACAGCATTGCATTTCATTTTCAGTGAGGCAGATTTGTAAACAGCAAAAAAGAACAAGGCACAGAATATACTAAGTCTGATCGGTTTATAGTAATTGAGATATCGCCTTTTAAATGCAAGTTGCTGTTAAACAGGTCCATTTTGAATCAGGAGAGCTCATAGACACCTACATCTAATTATACCTTTAATACCCACTTGTGCAAATCTGTGCATTGATTTTGAACAGGGCCACTTTACGAAGAATAGGGTATGAATAATGACTAGTTCTATACTGATTACTCATTTTTAACCTAAGATCCTAACATGTCCTTGAGTTCAATTATTTCAGGAGGGGATATTCTTCATTGTCTAAAATATGTTCTTGTAGTGTGATTTACATTGTTGTTTACTTATATGCATTTTTATTTAGGTGAAAAATCCATAGTTAAAAACTGCCAAAAGACAGATATACTGTACAGATATGAGTGTAACAGCCAGGAAGGAGCTATTAAATTCTTCTGATCAATTACCAAGACTTCCTATGAACAGTATTTATTTGAAGGTTCCACAAAAGATCAGATTTTCTTCTGTCTTCACAGGTAAGTTTAACTGGACTTTGTATGGCACTGTGCCTTTTGTTATGGTAGTAAGGGAATGTTTTTTTCCTTTTTTATTCTTTTTTTCCTCCCTGAGATTTCAATGTTCTTTTAATGGATTAAGACACTGGTATATTTTTTGTGTTACTTTTTAGAACAGTCCACCAAATTACTTAATTACAAAACAGGTAATTGCAGCAAAAGAGAGAGAGAGTTATATTGAACAAGGTGTCATTGGAGAGGGTTCTTTTTGACCAAAAAAACCTCTCAGAAAGACTGTGAGACATATTTTGGAGCTAAAGATGTTGAGTCAAGTGGAAAATGGCAAAAAGGTAATATGGATTTATAAGAGAGGAATATGTATCACAATGACATGGTATTTTTCCTTGGTAACATAACTGATTTTATAGACAAGAAAAAATACAATAGAGCTAATATATCTAGAGTTCAGCAAAGAATTTGATTTGGTGTCTCAAGGACAATTGTTATTTCAGGAAGAGAATGTATAGCAAAAATGTGGCATGGATAGTGGACTACTAAAAGAAAGGTGAAGGAAGTAACATTGAAAGGGAAAAGAGCTGTTTGAAAGGCAGTTACTATTAAAAAACCTGAAGGCCTGAGCTGGAGAATAATTTTATTAAATTTTATTTCTAGTGGCCCCAATGCATGGGATCAGAGCATGTTGATAAAGAGTGCTACAGAAGCTACTTATATGCTGATACAGAGGAGGATAAGAATTTTCTGAAGATAAAATGGGCATGGCAGGCTTGAAAAAATATTACATTTTTATGAGGGATTTATGCAAATACAAATACCATCAGTACAGTAACATCAGATAATGAGGACTTAAATTAGTTCAACTGATAATTTTTTTACTATACTTCTTCATTAATAACATTAAAAAATGTTTATAGGAAATGTGACAAAGAAGGAGATATTTGTAGATATAAAGCTATCAGAAAGGAGCAGTTTTTCACATTTCATATTTCACTAATAAGAGCTTTTTGGAAACAAGGTGTAGAACCTCATTCTAATTTAGATGATCATTAAAATGTAAAGATACAAGCAAAATGGATCATAAAGGTATTCAGTTTCAGAATTACCACTTAACAGAATGCATTTATTTGCAAATGAGTGAACATTGCATTATGATCAAAATGTAAGCCAAAAAATCATAATGCAGGCAATAAAACCTGTTGCCATGAAGATAGAGAGTACCTTAGTAAAGTGTAGAAATATATGTGAGGAGGACTTTCTTACCACATATGTCAGCCTTTATCATTCTGTAGCATTTCAGCTACTGTTTTTTTGTACACTTTTCCTGAAGAGAGAAACTACTGTGCCTCAGAGTCCTGTTGCTGCCTGCATTCCCTGTTGATGTGCTTTGACTTAGACATTAGCCCTCGATTTAGACCATTGCCAGAAATCTAACTATATCACAACAGCCAGTAGTTCTGGTACACTGTAAACCATGAGTGGTCTTAGAAGTTAATTTACTTATTAGCTTATTAAGAAGGGTGGTTTTGAGCTTTACTAAACCTATTTCCAGTCAATTTTTAGTGAGTGGGAGAGATTTTTAATCATAAAACTGCACGTGGCAGCAATAAAAGCATGCATCTTTCTAGCATCAAGACACCCTTGAAATACCGGGTTATAGATAGTGAAAGAGATGTTGCAATTTCAGGAAAAATGGAATTCTGCTTGGTTGTAAGACCGTGTTGATATCTGTAAAGTGCTGCTCATGTTGCTACCATCAGCTCCCACTCTACAGAATACCATTAAAGACCGATATTTATTATGAGAAAATATTCTCAAGAAGAAAAGTCTGCTACAAAATAAAATCAATGATAGCTCACTTTTTAGATGTGTCCAGTTTTGGGATGTAATTGTGTCTTTTTTCACTGGAATTAGCTGTGAATAGGAAGTATTTACAGTACCAGGTTCTGCCTTAGGATGTAGCACAACAAAGCATGGCCTGGGACTTATACTAGCATGAGAATATTGGTAAAATGCTTGAACATTGTACCAATAACATTTACAGATCCATGTCAACTATGAATTAGATGCTGCATTTGTTTCTTCTCTGCAGTGAAACAAGGACCTCTATAGTGAGAGTGAAAAAATCACAAACATTACACACTCAGTAAAAGAACCAGTACACATATAAATGAGTTTCAAAGTTGTAACTTTAAAGTTGTTTATGCTGTGTGGAGACTAATGTTACAATCATGATGCACTACTAACTCATACTTGTCATCATCTTTTTCCTTGGTTTGGAATTATCTTAGCTGTTAACACCTGAGTCTGACTTTCCAAGCAATGCATCATTTCTTTCTAGTTTTAGGCTCACCCAGGGTGTTGATTCAGATTAAGATGCTGTAAGAAATCAAATAAAGTAAAACCAGTTATCCCTTACAGAGCTATTTCATTGCATTCTTCTGTAATTTTGTTGTGGTTAGGTTCATGGTGATCTGTAGTGTGATGTAGCAGTAAACTGCTTTTCACTTGATGAACACAGAAGGTTTAATGTCATTGTGAAGCAGTGTTTGACAGTTGGAAAATTGATCTTGGTTTTCTACTGTGATTCTAAAGCTTATTTTTTTCTTCATATTGTTTTAGTTTTTCCCCCTTGCTTTTTCTTGATCATTGTATTAGCAACAATATTCTTTGTATTTGATGTCTGAAGATGTTGAATAAGCATAGGATGACACATTTAAATCCCAAGGCTATTTTAATCTGGAATGTGCAGGAAAGGTTTTGACCATGGGATGCCATCTCCTCCTGAGTTTATTTCTTGATGAAAATGTGAATTTCAAGATCCAAGACTGTATTTTAAGAAACTAAATTAAACAGTACACAAGTTGATTTTATTTTTTGTTGGTTTGTCTGGAAAGTTCAGTAAGAGCAATTGGGACCCACTTACAACTTTAGGATCTAATGAGATAATGATTTTAATCACCCAGTCCCTTTGTGGTGAATACTAGCTAATTTGCTGATATATCTACACAACATGTCTAATCTGGCTTTTACTGCCTAAGCTCAGGTACTGAAAGTCATCTAGTTTTTGTTTTATTATACCCCACTGAGGACTTGTACTCTAAAATAGCAAACCAGAGGACCAAAGGAGCCATGGAATTGAGACAATAACATTAATATGCTGAAATATTCCAGTTCTTCCATGCACACATGTGTGAAAGGGGGGATGAAATTCCAGTGATGACTCATGAGAACGAGATTTTGGTAGATGAGTGCTGGTCCACCATAATTACTTTCAGCAAGACAGAGAGATGAATTCCCAGGTTCCAATAAATGCCCTTTCTCTCTAGGGTCCACAGTTGTTTACATGGCTAACCAGAAACAGAGAAACCAGCATGATAAGACTGTCTTTTAACATTGCCAGGAAGAGATTATCAACTAACAATCAATGTTGTTTTGAGTTCGTATTGCTCTGTAGTGGATGCATTCATGCCTGTATGCAACAGCTATCTATCTATCTAGATAGGTATAAACATGCATTCTTCTGATAACAAATGAAGTGTGATTAGGATATGATTATATGTATTTGAAACTGTTTGTAAAGGGTGGGTGTCAGGAGGATGAAGCCAGGCTCTTCTCAGGGACCTCCAGTGATAGGGCAATGGGTGCCAGCTGAAGCAAAGGAGGTTCCACATAAATGTAAGATAAAACTTTCAGAGGTAGTGTGACAGAACACTGGAACAGGCAACCCAGAGAGGCTGTGGGATCTCTTTCTCTGGTGACATTCCACTCCTTCCTGGATTTCTCCCTGTGTGACCTGGTCTAGGTGTTCCTGTTCTGGCAGGGGGTTGGATTAGATAGTCTTTTGAGGTCCCTTCCAATCCCTGAACTTCTGTGATTCTGTGACACTGTGTCAAAGGTACCTTGAAAACCTATCAGAACTGTTTAGCAGTTGCACCTTATATTGCTTAACTTGTATTAAAAATTAAAATTGGATTCAACTCTGCTTATCCAGTTTAATAATTGCCCTCAAGACCTTAGTTTCCAACTATATCCTAAGAAATGTGCAGACAATTCAGCTACAATATCCCAAGCAGAGATAACTGGTATTGCAGCATGTGCTTACCTATTTCTCAATTTCTTATCACTAGCAGGAGGAGGAAGAAGGTCATGTGTGTGCTAAGGGAAGACTGAAGGGAGAGATTGTTTCATGTCTGAATAGAGATTGAATCAGATCTACCTGATCCCCTGAGATTCGAGAAGCCAGACCATTCTTGAGAATATTATTCATTCTTTTCCTGAGCTTCACAAAGCAGGTATGTGGAAAAAAAAAAAAATTGAATTTTCTCTCCTTCTTACAGTGCTTAGCTTTTAACAGATTTTTTTGCAGTGCTTTTCTTCCAACAATAACTTAGACTTTTACACTCTCTTCCACAGAGGAAAATTATTACTGCTGCTCCTGTTGTTTAGTTAAAGCAGAAGCCAAGTACTGCTGCTATTACTGATACAGAGGTGAGACAGACCCTTTTTATTCCTTGTTCTTCACGTTCCTGTGAGTGCCTGGCAGTTCTATTTAGCTTGGATGCTAGGGAGACAATTTTGTCTTTAGGCAGATCTGCTTTTTGCTAGAATTCTGACTTTCAGAAAATATATGATTACTGTTACTTATTAGAAATCAAATATATCTACATTTCAAGCTGAAATATTATCTATTTCTGTATGCAATTTTGGGATTATACAAGATACTATGCAAAGCTTACAGAGTTTATGTGAAGTTCTGTTCTTGATTAAGACAAACCCTGTAGTTTGAGGAAAAACCCCAAACGGTAGTGTGCAGGTTACTCCTACTCAACAGTGTCAAGACATCTAGCACAGATATTTGAATGATAATATCTGCAGTATACTGATGGCATCCAGACTTGACACCATGAAGGGAGCTGAGCAGGCTTCTTAAGCCGTAGATAACATGGGATGTGAATAAGGGCTGCCTCCAAACACTATTGCCAAAGTCAGAGTGAGCCAAGAGGTGTAATAGAGTTCCTCTGAGGGAGGAAAGCCTCTGGTTCGTTTTATCTCAGCCAGAACAAGCTGATGAAAAGTGTTTCATGTGCCATAGGCTGAGATTCCATTAACTGGATTAATGAGGTTGGCTCTCCTCTGGAATATGTTGTACTTTCCAATGTGTCCTGACTGTAGGGGTTAAATAAACACCAGAGGTATGGATGCAGAACTTGGAGAAAGGAAGGAATAATTTTGATGTTTACTTGCATTTTGAGGGGATTAACTGTGGCTTTTCTTAATTTTTATTATGTAAGAACCCATAACACTATGAACTGTAAGTAATGGAGTGGATTTCACAGAGAAATAATCATCTGGCTTGAATTACAGGCTAAGTGAAGCAAGCATGAATATGTCATATTCTCTGGGGTTTGTAAAGTGGGTACTAGTCTTCTCTCAGAGACCCTGGAACACTAACATGTTCCTTTGAAAGGGTAAAGGTTGCATCTTCCTATTAGTTGCTTGAGCCTGTTTGGAAGGTTACAGTGAAAGAAAAAATGGTATCTGATGACCCATGTTTACCAGGAACACCTTTTGGCCTCCCAAGTCCAGAACTTATTAATTTTGTAATATTACCAGAGCTTGAAATATAAGACATTTAAGAATGCATCAATGCATGGTCTCACTGGAGAGTAAGATAACAAAAGCAACAGAGGAATTGTTTGAAGATATCTCTTGGTAGACAAGTAACCTCTGAACTGCAAACAGGAGAGATCTGGAGAAGTTAAGTTGGGGTATGATTCACGCCCCTAAGAAACTTCTTTATGCAGAACTAGAAAAAAAAAAAATTATTCCCCTTCAAAAAGCCCCCCTGATGGATAGATCTGGACATAATTCATACCTCTAGGTAAAACAACAATATTTCATTTTTAAATATATACTTATGAATCAGAAAAATGAGCAAGAAAGGGAGCTTGATTCATTATTATTAAAAGAAGAAGACTGGTACTGGATTTAGTACTTTTAAAAAATTCTTGATATATCCTCAGTTTTCTGACAGATTCCTTTATAAAAACCCCAAACAAACAGAGTGTAAATGCTCCCATTCATATAGTCATTCAGGGTGAATTTTAGAGGAGAGTCTTCCCTTTGTTCATGCTAAGAATTACCCACAAGGTGCAAAAGTGTGCAGATAATATCTGAATATGATGAAAGAATGCTGGAAAAACATCCCTTCAGACTTAGCAGCTGTTTCCACAGAGATGGACTTGTTAAATGAGAGCATACTAAGGAAAATGTTAAGTAGAAATGAAGGAAGCATACTTGCAAAATTTTGTAGGGCAAATTGAGCAGGCAGGTCATATTAAAGCAGAGATCATCAGCTCTGCAGTTACAGATGTCTGGATGGCAGTTTTTGTCACAGTCCTTTTCTCGTAAGACAGCCCTGGAGAACTGTGGCTTATGCACCACTGATACTAAAGAAAATTAAATAGCAAAAAGCTTTTTGACTTAGTCTATCAGAATAAATATAGTTTGAGTTCATCACTTACAGAAGGTCAATGTCAGCTGAAACTGACTATAAGACACTTGCTGACCTTGCCAAAAGGTGTCTGTCAAACAGCCTCTAGTGGATTAAATCATCAATTTTAGCTGCAAACGCATAACTTTTCAGAAAAATGGGATCTGAGAATGGGTAAATGAAATGGGTAAACTGGGCAGTAGATTCTCAGTCCGAAAGTAAGTAGGTAGAACTCCATCTGATACAATGCAAACACGGACCTGCACTGCAAAGGCAAAAAGAGGGGTGATACCTAGCACTACCACCATGTTAACTTCTGGGTGGTGAAACACTCTATTATACCTAGACAGTTATTTTAGCAAGAGGATTTTGTTGAAAGATGCCTGAAGACCTACAGAAAAATATCATAAGAGTAAGGAAAGAATGTGATGTGGAGTTAGAAAGTATATTTAAAAAATTGGATTTTATACACCATGAAAACTGATACTAAGGAATTAATATATATTTGGTCAGTGCATCAAGAACAGGGGTAGTTTAAGAACAATAGTTCTTGAAGACAGCTCAAGAAAAAAAGGACTTCTGGACTAATGTAGACACATGTCCTGGTTTGAGGTAGAATGGGGTTTGTGTTTGTACTAATATTTTTACTTGTTATTATTGTGTGTAAGATTGTTTACTGTTGTATAATGTTTAAAGAAAAATGGAGGAATTGGTGGGGGATGGAAACAGGCTAGGGAGTTAACGACGGCCATCAAGTTCTCAATAGGAAGACAAAGGAGAGCGATCAAGTCCTCAGGCAGACCTTGCCAGGTTGGAGCCTAGCCACGTGGCCTGGGGGAGGTGCCGACAAGGAACTCGTGGTCGACTGTACCGGAAAGAGAAACCGCAAGGGGAGGGTTCTACATTGATGGATGTAACATGTGACCAATGGAGTATTCCATCCCATCTGCCCCATGCCCTCAATATAAAAGGAGGGATCGAAGGGTCAGTCTCGCTCTTCCTCCTCGGCTCTTCCCTCCACAGCGTTCCCTCCCCGGCTCTGCGCTCCTCTCCGCAGGCCTTCTCTCCTTGGCCTGCCCACGTGGAAACCTGATCATCATCTCGGGAGCTGGATTTGGTCTTGTAAATATTGTACACCTTTTTATCTTTTCCTTTAGATTTTGTCTATTGTTTCATTATCTATTAAAGTAGTTTGGAATTCTTCCGAACTCTTAAATCTCCTCCTTCCTTCCTCTCCTCTCTTCAGAGAGAGGAGGGAGGGCCATCTGTCTCTGGGGGGCTAATTTATTAATTTTTGCCCAAAACCAGGACAACACAGAGGCATTTGTACTCCAAAGAAATAATCAAACATCCTTCCCCCCTTTGTATTCATTCTGAGCTGCTCTTCCATTGTTAGAACTATATATTTACAAACCTACACTGTGTGCATCAAATTCATCTTAAACAGACAATAACTGTATTGTATAAAAGTTCACTGTGGAGTTCAGGTTAGGGGATGTGAGATGAACCATTTTCTGCCTGACCAATTTAAAAACTGTTCAAGTCACTCTTTAATCTTCTCTTTGGCACTATGAAATATACAAAAGCAACAGGAAAAGGAGTTATGTGTTGTTACCTGCTGGCTATTTTGTCAATCTAAAAGCAGAAAGTAGGATATGTTGTCATGTTAAAAACTGTTATTAGAGCACTTAGTGATCTGCCTTGGAAAGTGCAGGTAAAGCAGATATAACTTTTTATAATCTGTTTTTTATATATGCAAATATGGGAAGTGCTGCCATGTCATGACAATATTGATAAACCAACCTTTTATGATCACAGACTTTATTAGTGCAGAAATACATTTATTACTGAACTCTCTGCTTCCTAGCAGACCTTCTTTGGAAGAAACAGATCAACCAGCCACAGACAGGATTTGGTTTTTTTTTCAAATAAAATGACAGTCTGAGTGATGATTAATCTTTGGGATTTTATGAGTCCTTTTAGATAGCCATCATGGTCACTTTCCTGAAAGACAGTCTGGCATCCTCTTATAAGTGTAGGAAGGCAAAGGAGAGTTGATCATATCTGGGGCAAAAGTAGGTTCAGAGTAAGCCAAATATTTCTAAATACTAACAGTCCCTGATGAAGTTCTGCTTTCTGTTATTCACTCCCTTATAACCAGAAGATTAATATTTTTACTTCTAAGGTCTGAAGAAGAACCAGAATGTGGTTCACTACAGAATAAGGATGATGAACAGCAGCTCCTCAGAAAACCTCAAAAAGCTGTTTAGCTATAGCCCCAAAAGCAACCCATGCTTTCAGCAATGTTAATTTTCATTATTTTTTTCCCTGCCTTTTCCAAAATGCCAGGCTCAGACTGATAAACTGTTAGATGAGCTCTTGCAGTTATTGCTAGGAAGCAACTGTCAGGCAGCAGGTATTTTTGGATTGTCATGCTGCAAGGAATGTCCTTGAGGAAGACTTGCAAAACAGTGTACTCTTAAGCAATGTGATCCTGCCTGTGACATTCACATCTTGGTGACAGCGGGTGTAGATGGACTGATCTTCCCAGGGGATTCTAATTCTATTTCGAACAGGAGTGCATAGAAAACAGCTGCAGATCACTCACCCCTCTAAGGAATCTCTCACAGCAGGACAGTTTTGCACTGTGTGCCAAAACCTTTCTGAAAAATGAACTTCACGTAGGCTGATCAATATGTGTAAGTCAAGCAGAGAGGTGGAGGTTGACAGTAAAAGCATAGGAATGTAATGTGCATACATGGCAGGTCCTTGCCTTCTGTAACCTGAAGGCACAGATAGACTGTCCTAAGACAATCCAAATCACTGTTCTTTGTGCTTTTCATGAGTGCACTCATAGTCAGGCTACATTGCCTTGGCCTCTAGGAGCATTAGTGACATGAAAGATGTCTCAGATACAGGGCATGGTGGTTTGAGAGAACGGTAACTCTGTAGCTGCAGAGAGATACGATACATACACATAGGTATGCCTAACAATGTTGACTGGACCATGCAGTCCCAGACTCTGGTCAGGGAATTTCAGAGCACAGAAACAGACTCTCTAGAGGAGTAATAGGGTGTCTGTCTCCAGGGACATTCAAAACCCTCCTGGACACATCCTATTTGATGACCCTGCTCTGGCAGCAAAGTTGGGACTAGATGATCTCCAGAAGTCCTTTACAACCCCTACTATTTTAGGACATAAGCAGAGGAGGATGCTGTCTGCAGGTTGCAGAGTGTTTGGTTGGTCTGTAAGTGCAGCCATATGGCTTCACTCCTCAGGCAGCTTTCAGTTTTTGGTGAGAGGCAAGATTTTGCTGCACTTGTGTCCTCTTTGTGTGACCCTGTGAAGCATTTTGAAAATATTGTATTTTCCTTGCAGAAAATGTCCTTCCCTGCAATGTTGCCAGTGGAGAGATAATGTAAATAACTGAGAGTGCCACTAAGTTTTAGTAAGGATGTGCTTTACTGCCAGTAGGATGTGGATATGGACACTAGTGCTCAGGAGCTATATTGGGCTGTCTTGTGGTGTAGTATTTGAAAGATAGAAATGTTTCCTTGTGCAAGGAGTCATATGAAGTGCCAGAAGAAGTCCTCTATCACATACTTTACTTAATAACATTTTTTTGACTGGAAAAAATTACTGAGTTAGGTAAAAATTTAGTAATTCTTTCAGCTCATTAAGGTCTGCATATTTTGATGAAAGAAACGTACCAAATATTTACCATCAACTGTACGTTTGATCTGGGGATATCTTTAATTTGAAAATGCTTAATAATTTATCTGAAATTTTGTGTTACAATTCCTACAAAAAACCTAACAGGAGACCCAGGGAATCTTGTGTCTTGGGCAATGTGATACAACAGTATATCTGACTAGAGAAGTAATGATGATGGAAAGAAAAAGTATTCTTTATTTGTTATACTTAGGTCATCTTGCTTACTGAAGACATATTACATATGTCCTGCTCTAACCTAAAGCAATTTCTTTGGTAATCAAGGCTGAGAAAAGACCATGAGGCAACCATGAACATAGGATTCATGTGGTAGCACAGATGCTACTCCCAGCAGGCTTTTAGTGATTGAAAATTGTGCTCATCACTTATATTCAAAAGCAATGTTCTCTAGCTTTGCCATTCACACATAGGTTTTCACAGTGTCTTGCATAGAAAAACAGTGATCATGATATTTGAGAAATGGAATAAAAATTCCTCTGGATCAGTAAAGTTCCTTTATGTTTTCAGGAACTTGTGCACTTTCTATTCAGTACTGAACCTGTTTACCATTTTAAGATAAGTAATTTATCACTGTAAAAAAATCACAGTCTTATTTCCTTACAGTACTTTTATGTATGTTTTTCATAAAAGTTTAGCTCTTAGATTTAATGAAAAAAACTAATTCTAAACACTGTGTTCAGCTCTGAAGGTAAAATGTCACACAGGTTTTCAGGCATTTTTTAGAATAAAATAGAGAAGCTATTTTCTGAAGTCAATATTTTTTCTTTCCTGGCTTGGTTATAACCCACTAAAACTCCAGGGATAGAATTCTAAATTAAGTAGGCTTGTTCTCAATATATCCAAACCTCATCAATTTTGCTTAAACCATATTCAAGCATGAATGTGAACTGCTAGAACTGCAGGCTTTAGATTTTTGTAGTCGCAGTGGAATCATGGAGGAATAAGAAAGATAAGAGTTCTTTTATGGTTCTGGCTGCACTGTTCAGCAGGGACATTGTGCAAATCATTTGATTTAATAGACTATGATTCTGTAGTAAGTAAGAATAGAAGAAAAAAGTTTCCCAAAGATAATTTTCAGCATGTAGCTTAAGGGAAAGTAGTTTATTTGCTATGATCCTGCACCTGGGTCGAAGCAATCCCAAGCACAGATACAGGCTGGGTGGAGAGTGGCTTGAGTGCAGCTCCGTAGAGTAAGACTTGGGTGTGTCAGTTGATGACAAACTAAACATGAGCCAACAGTGTGCACTCGTAGCCAAGAAGGCCAACCAAATCCTGGGTTGCATCAAGAGGAGTGTGACCAGCAGGTCAAGAGAGGTGATTTTACCCCTCTACTCGGCACTGGTGAGACCCCACCTGGAATATTGCATCCAGTTCTGGAGCCCTCAACACAGGAAGGACATTGAGCTATTGGAGAGGGTCCAGAGAAGGGCCACGAAGATGATCAAAGGGTTGGAGCAACTGCCCTATGAGGACAGGCTGAAGGAGTTGGGGTTGTTCAGCCTGGAGAAGAGAAGGCTCAGAGGGGACCTCATAGTAACTTATCAGTACCTGAGGGGGTCCTACAGAAAGGCAGGGGAAGGAATTTTTAACATAATATCGGATGGGAGGACTAGAAACAATGGATATAAATTAGAGGGGGATAGATTTAGACTAGACATAAGAAAGAAATTCTTTACAGTGAGGGTGGTGAAATACTGGAACAGGTTGCCCAGGGAGGTTGTGGATGCCCCATCTCTGGAGGTGTTCAAGACTAGGCTGGACAGGGCACTGGGCAGCCTGGTCTAGTGGGAGGTGTCCCTGCCTATGGCAGGGGGGTTGGAACTCGATGATCTTTAAGGTCCCTTCCAACCCAAACTATTCTATGATTCTATGATTCCTTAGCATTATTGTCTCCTCCCTTTCTTTTATTGCAAAGTTACACAGCATTCAAGAGAATGTAAAGGCATGTACTCATAGCAAGTTATCATTACTTTATGATAATCATCAAGGAAGAAGCTATCTTGGGATATCCTAGGAGCTGGGACAATGTAAAAGGGTCCATTCCCTAGAGAGGACGTCTGTTCTAATGAGTATTTTTATATTCACATTTCTTGTTACACATTTGATAAAACAATGTGTGACTGCAGTTAGTGATGTATAATTTTGTGTTTTATATAAGGAAGAGCCTTCTGTGTAATATGTCTAACTTCTCAGTTGTATAAGCTTGGAAAGCCCTGAGCTCTGATACATCCTCTCTGTTTTGACATGCTTTTGCTCTTTTGGGTCGATGATCTTTTTGACTTGCCTTTTTTTTTTTTCGTAGTTGATAAGCTGCTCATGTTGCAGCCAGTCTTTTTATCAGACTATCCCCTCTCCTTTTCAACAGCTTGACCTTGTTGTATAGATTTTAGTTCTAGACTGTTTGACAACAGCCAAGTTCAAAGAGTGCTTCTCTGCATGTCCGTGCTCTCCTGAGGCACTTCCTCCAGTGCCTGAGTCAGCCTGAGGCTCCACTTCTCTTCATGGTGTGTTGTGTCGGGTGCCAGGTCGGAGGAGTTTTGTGGCTCAGAGACTTGCCTCTTCCTAGGAAAAGAAGTATACTCAATCAAGAAGAATGATTTCTATTTACATTTGAGTTTAAATCATACAGTTCAAGGATAGGATAAGATATAGAGCACTCTCTTAGCCTGCAGCAGTTTAGCATCTCAATCCAAATTTTTAGCCACTGTTAGTTAATGACTAGAAGACACGGTGTTGACACCCTTTTCAGCTTGTAGTTAAATCTAAATATATAATTTAGTAACACTCATGACATAAGAAGATAAAACACTGAATCATGATTTCTGATTAGGAGAATATTCAGGAAAAGAGAATACAGCATGTGATATGGCATAATTTTTTGCATTATGACATAATGCAAATAAAATTATATGGAGAATATAGCATTAAAAGTTGAGAATTGAGAATGCAAACGTGTCCAACTATATAAAAAGGAGGATTTTGTGAGAAAAGATGGCAGAGAGTGAAGGAGAGGTTGTGTCTCAAAACACAAACAAGCAGAAAAACTGATGTATGGAAAGGACAGAGGAAGCCTCCATGTAGTTGATTGAATTCACTAATTCAGTGAAATTACAGCAGCTCCTAATCAGAGCAAAACCCTTCTGACTGGAAATCCATATGATAAAGAAGAAATAAGATAACTGGCAGTTCAGAGTACAGGAAAGCACTGAAATTTAAAACCCAAAGTCTAGTTTTAAGTTACCAAGAAGGACTTATGAATATCGGTGTGATGGTCATTAAGTGAAATCGAATACTTTTCTAGAGAATGTAATTCTATTTTGGGTTTACACAAATCTTTGACCTTGCTGCATTATTCACTCTTTGAAACTGAGGAACTCGAAAGTGTTACATTATATATAGGCCTCTCTTTAAATTTTTTATCAGTACTTTTCTTCCAATGTTATTTTAAAGTCAGTGCAGCTGACAAAATCTTTTGTTACTGACAGTCAGGATCATTGCTATTGAATATTTTGCCATAACCAAATGCTGTTAGAGATGTCATTTGAATTATTGCTATTATTTATGGTGGGTTTTTTTTCCAGTGGTTCTTTTCCTATGGGAAAATCTCTCCACATTACTAAGAATTAAGTTCTAACTGTGCCAGAAAAGAGAAGAAAACACAAGGTATGTTATAAAAGCAGTATACCTGATAAACATAGTGGTGATGATGTTAGAATTGGTTGCCATGTGTGAAATCACAGTGAAAGCAGTGTCAGAAGTAACACTAGCCAGATTTCATAGCTTACAGTATCTCTTGTAGTAATGTAATCTATAATTCCTTTTTAGACATATGCACAATAATGATTCAGATTCCTGTCCTTCATATGGCATTAGGAATCTGTCAATAGTTCTGTTCAAAAAAAATTTGTACATCTTTTTAAACTCATGAAAAAGTACTGCTCTTTAATAATAAAGCAAAAGATACTAAGATATAGTCACTGCACAAAACTATGCTGCTTGTAACATGAGTATTAAAAAAAGACAACCTAGTGCAAAAATCCAAATTAAAAAAGCCCAACACACATTACAAATTGTGTTTTCATTGTTTCACTGTTTGAGGAATGAGTTGAAGAGTGTATTCACATTTAGTATAATTAAAATAACTCTCATAAACGACAAAAGTTTTAATATCATTTGTCATTTTGTTCTTAATGTCTGTAATGTCTGACACTAATTTTGAATGGCTAAAGTTCTGTACAAGTCAAAGCTGTTCTTTGGATGTGCAAATGTCTTTGCTTCTTTACATAGGTGTGTAATTTTCTTGACAAGCTTGAGTTCTATATTGTCTTTCAGAGCAGTCACATGAGAATGAACAGAAGCCGTGACCACCGGAAGAAAATTAGCAAAAGACGGGAAACAGTGGTCAAGACTCATATTAGAGTACAAACAATAACATGCCATTATTTGAGATGCCAGCTATTTTATACTGCTGATAAATTTAATAAAGGTAGAAGATTATGAATGGTTCACCAAATTTGGAATCTTAACAGCTCCCTCCCCCTATCTGTGTTACTAATGTAAGTAAATTTAGATAAACTTTCAGATTTAGTGTACCATGAAGAATGTCAAAGGGCTGGAGCAACTGCCTTATGAAGACTGGCTGAAGGAGTTGGGATTGTTCAGCCCGGAGAAGATAAGAGATGGCTCAGGGGGGACCTCATAGTAACTTACCAATACCTGAAGGGGTCCTACAGAAAGGCAGGGGTAGGACTTTTTAATAAGATATGTGATGGGAGGACTAGAAATAATGGATGTAAATTGGATCCTCAATAGCCTAATTTGAAGGAGACAACAATACCTAACATCCTTATTGTATAATGCTTCTCTTATTTGCAGCATCATACCATATATTAAGTACTTATTTCAAAAAGTAAACTAATGAGGAATGAATATACAATTTATCTTATAGTAAGTGCCAAGTTTTACTTGCTCTTTAAAGCTGAGGAAATCAAGTATCTGGCTGATTTCTTTATGAGCTCAGTGTTGAAGATACTGAAATCACTACAATGCTGTTAATTTCAGTGATTGCAGGATTTTGTTGAAGATTACATGAATAATACTTCAAAATTTCCAGAAATGAATTCTGGTCTGGACAACTTGGAGAAAGTGGCATAGATTTTTTCATGTTTAGTAATTTACAGGGCATAATGAACAGTGAACCTGATCTTTATTGGAGCCTCTACACAGCTGTGCAGAACAGCTTCTACTAATGGGCCACTAAAATTGCTTTAGGTATTTAGTAAATAAAACCAGATGGCCAATAAAATTTTGCACAGAGTAACAAATTTAGTAGATACTTCTTGTGTAATCAAACACTGATTTACTTCGTTATAAAATGATCTTGTGATTGGATAAGGATGACAGACAAAAATAGGTTGGAGGCAAATTCTGTTGTCAGTAATATAATGTTATTCTCTTGAAGAAAATAGCTTGTATGGATTCACACAAGGATATTAGACAGCACTTAGCCCACTGTTCCTGACTCTAGATTTTGAGGAGCTATTAAGAGAATTAAGGTCAGGGTCCAGAAGCTTGACAAATATTCTCCACCATAACTTATATTCATAATTAACTTTTTCTGCAGACAATTGCTCCTGCTTCCTTTCCCTTTTTACTAACAATGTGGCTTACAGTGTTTAAGATGATTTTACAGATTTGAATAGCTATAACTGTGCTCCTCAATCAGATCAATGTACCTTCTATTCAAGCTGGTAAATGTCAGCCCTGTCTGAACTGTTTTAAAACTTTTCACATAATTGGTACTCTCAGGTACAGCAATGAAACAGGTTGTTCCACATCCACGAAGAAGCAGGGAATTAAGGGCTGTGTACACAGCAAGGTTTAGTTTAAAAAAACTTAATTTTTAATATATTGTGTCTGTGACAGAATTGGTGAAAAGTTGTTCAGTGCAGGCATATAGATGCCTATATAAATAGAGTTCATATACTTAAACTATCCTGAATAAATGCCTGAATAAGGCATCTATATTTAAATAATCTTCTCTGGACACAGCAGACCTCAAATACCTAAACCATTAAGGAATTAGATGGTTGTGGTTTTCATTATACATTTCTTAAGCAGAATAAATATTGAAGAAGATGTATATATTCAAAACTTGTTTTATCTGAATATAGTATCTCAGTTGAATCTACCATCAGATGCTTTGAATAACTTTACTGTCCTGGTTTGAGGTAGAATGGGGTAAATTTTCTGGTTTGTGTTTGTACTAATATTTTTACTTNTCAGTGCAGGCATATAGATGCCTATATAAATAGAGTTCATATACTTAAACTATCCTGAATAAATGCCTGAATAAGGCATCTATATTTAAATAATCTTCTCTGGACACAGCAGACCTCAAATACCTAAACCATTAAGGAATTAGATGGTTGTGGTTTTCATTATACATTTCTTAAGCAGAATAAATATTGAAGAAGATGTATATATTCAAAACTTGTTTTATCTGAATATAGTATCTCAGTTGAATCTACCCTCAGATGCTTTGAATAACTTTACAGTCTTAGTAAAACTTGAGTAGCTAATGGCTTTCAATCCATCAAAAGGATGGAGGAGTGCTAAGGCAATCTTGATGAATCATTACATCCAAGGGGTTAAAATCTATTTAAGTGATGCTTTCTCGTTAATGGAATTGATCTTGACCCTTTTCTTGCAGACATCCCTGCACAGAATTTTATGTAATGTCATGGCTGTTCCTCTTGGCATACACTTCGCTTTATTCTGCAACAAAACCTACATGTCAGCTGATACACTTGATGCAGTGCATGTAAAGATAAGCAGTTCTGATACAATAAGCTGCAGTAAGAGAAACATAAATCACTCTTCTGTGTGCTTGCATAAACATCTGCCTTTTCTTCTCCCCATAAAATCTCTGAATAAGTACAAAAACCCACATAAATCTGCATCCTTCTGTAGTAGAGATACCTGATTTACAGCTTCTCCTTATTGGAAAACTCCTCATTTTGCCTGTCACTTGAACAGTTTGTCTGTGGAATAGAGAATGCACCTAAATACTACAGAACAGTGTAATTTCCAAGTTGTACTCAACAACTGCTGCTGTGTGCAGTATTTAAGTTCTTACTGAAGGTTTTGTTCATTTTCTCGGGTATAAAAATAGATGTGTACAAGAAATGGTGATTCTCTCTTATATATTGTCTATGAATTTCTACTTTTTAATGGAGATAGATCAGAAGGACATTTCATAGACCTTGCCTTCTATTATAGTGACTTATTTTTATTTTCAAACCACATTTCTGACTCATGCCATGTTTAATTAAGTACAGCAAAACAACTAATGCTAAATAAGAGTGTGCATCAGGGAGAACTGAAAACAATACAAGTGCTATCTTATGAAATGAGTAGAGCACTGTAAGTTTGTCTGTTCATTGTACACTAACAGAACTAATTAAATGATAAATATACATAGTGACATTTTTTCTAGAATGATTTTCCATTGCATCTTTTATGTCTTTAAGCTGATTGAGATAAACTATAGGAAAAACAAATTGTTTTACTCATGCCATGAAAGAGATTTATTCAGATCCCTCATTCTATTCTTTATCTAGTTCCATGGCATATAAAATGCATTGTGATTTATGTGCAGGATTTAAATTTAAGTTTATAAAAACCCTGTTATTTTTTAAATAATTTAATCTGGAAATATACTGGGAAGTAACTGGAAGAAAACATGATTCCTTCGAATAACTAATATTTTCTTACAATGTGGAGTCAGCCTGTTTTCCTCTAGATATCTCTCAGGACAGTTTGACTATGGAGGTTTGAGGTCATCCTACAGCCTTTCAGTACGAGGGGTATTTCAAGGATTTTTCTTCTGTACTTGTCCACTTATTTTCCTGAAAATTGAAGAAATGCAATAGTTATTTGAGACTATGTAACCTCTATCAAATTCTTTTGAAATAATTCAGTTCCTATGAAAGTGACTGAAGACACACCGACAGTGGTGCAGAGAGATTTACTAAATCAGCTTGGTTTCCATGGGAAAGATGACAAAGTAAAATAAAGGAAAAACAATGATAAAAGATCTGGAGCTCAGAGGTAAGGAGGCCTCCCCGAATTTGCAAGCTGAATTTAGCACATTAGTCATATTAGTTTGTACTTTAAATGCAGTGTATAGTTTACTAGGGGGTTTCAGTGAGGACATTTTATTTCTTTTCTTGAGACCTGTTGCCTTTTTTGTTAAAGCTCTTGCTTTTCTAAGAATGAGAATTGAATTTTCTATCATTACCTGGTATCTAGAGGTCATCCTCTCCAGGCTGAGAGTTGATAAAATCAGTTTCCAGGTTATGCTTAATAACAGAAGCAAGAATACCAAGAGACAGAAAGCAGGTAATCCAACCTGCATCATGTTAGTTTTATGAGGTGTCTCAGAAACACTATTTTGCAATCACTTTCAAAAGTCCCTGCAAATATTATAATGTTTGCAGCAAACTCTTTTCTTGAAAACCTCAAACCTGCTCCTCTCAATTAAAAAAACATTGTTATTGTTTTATTTTGTTATTGTGCAAAATAGTAACTTTTCAGTGAATGTGCAGTAGCTTATTCTGTAGTGTCCAAAATTATTTTAAAAATATACATATTAATGTGCTACTATCCTGAATGTGTGTCATTTGTGTAATTTAGTTAGCTTTCACTTAACTAAGCTGTGTCTTGTTAGATGCTCTGATACAATCGAGACAAAAACAGGTTTAGAGCCACATTTAACTCAAGTGAAGAGATGATAACAATTAATGCAGTAATGCTTTGCTTCTCTGCATGGTTTCTAGCTAGCGAGCTGGAAAAAATGTTTATGAGTGATGAGATAAGTAATTAGCCTGAAAAGCACTCATCCATAACTATATTTTGCAATGGTAATTTTCTAATAAGTAGGAGTCTGTCATGCCTCAGAACTCTTCCCGAAGTTCCTTGAAATATCCAATTATTTGGTATAATACTTTATTCAGACACAACAAAATTTAATTGTGAAAGTTTGAGTCTATGAAATACAGTAATTATCTTGCCCTCAGTTTTCTGATTTTTATTTCATTTACTTAGCAGCTTCTACAGTGATGCTGATAAAATAGCTACAATGAATATCAAAACAGCCATTGTGATCCTACATAATTCAAATACCACAATGAGAAATACAGTTCTTGGTAGCAGATAACATTGAATCACTAAAGTAAAACTAAGCCTAGAGCTTTTTTGTGATTAAATTCCAGTAGGAAGGAATAAACAGTATTGTCTGAAGATTGCAAGAACAAAATCTGAAAGAGGAAATTTTGTTTTTTAATCTCAGAAATCACTTTTCTAGTAAAAAGAACTGTAAAAGTAATCTACACCTTTTATATTTGAAGTGTTTTGGAGCAAGAGGTTTTGCTTACTGCTTTCTCTGTGTGTATTTTTTTTGTCTTCTGTCCAGTGGAACATGTGATGAAAGGATGAAAACTGAAATTCAGACAGTAAACTGTTATCTTTCCCAGCCCAGTAAGCAGGAATTTTTCCATGGCTAGTTTAAGTTGATGGGTTTTGTAATGACCTGACAGGGCTTGGGCCTCCTCTTAGTTTAACTATTTTAAAACAGTTTTCTAGGAGTTAACTCTCACTTCTCTTTTCAAAGCTCATATTGTTCAATTATTTTCTGTAACACTGTTTAAAGTAACAGCATTTCTCAGCAGGGTGCTGCTGTGTCTTTGAACCCATCCAACTCAAAATATGAACATGAGCAGATTTGAGCTGTATACTGCCTGTTGTATTTGGTTATTGGCCAATAACACAGCTCAAAATTGAATTTGGTGGATGTATGTAAGGTGAAGTAATCACAATACATGCCCTTAAGCTATGTGACTGTGAGCTGCTAAAAATCCATCTGTCTAGTTTGTCTGTGTGTTTGAATCTTTCTCACAAGGCAGTGTTCAACATATGCTGCTCTGGGGACCTGCAGCCTTCATCAAAATATTTTCAGGTTTTTGAAAAAAATTTAAGGCATTATATCTACATTATCTACATCTATATTTAACAGTCACATAATCAATCTTATGGATTAATGAGGTGGAACATTTCATGATATGCTCTTTACAATAAGTTCTGACTTGAGGCCCCCTCTTCAAATAGATCAGGATGGAGCCACTACCATTACTCATCATCTTGAGATGTGGAAAAGTTTGATGTGGCAAGAGTAGGTACGTACAGTTTTGTAAAGGAGTTAGAAGAGTCGCCCCTTTTAAGCAGCTAACTTGGTTTTTCAAAACCTGTAGTGCAGCTGGGTACTCTTACTTTTTTTGAAATTCATCTCTTGTAGTGTGTTACATTTCACAACTGAACTAGACCACTTTGTTACAGAAAGATTCTTTTAATGGATTCCTCATATGTAAGACATTCACTTCCTGGACACATGGGAAAGTACACAATTTGTTTTTTGCTCTGACTCACAAAACAATGAACAATAGCTTAATCCTCCATATCAGACTACCCCAGAAAGAAGTTAAATGGTAACAATGCTTGGAGGACGCTGTGCAACATGTGTTCTTGACTTCTTCCTTTTCTTTCAAACTGTGGAATTCTCCTGAATGCACTGGTTATGACAAAGAAAAAAACCCATGAGATCCAAATTTGTGAACGTGATATTTCTGTTCTCAACTGGAATGAGAAAAGGCAGCTGTTTGAAATTATGTCAGGAAGTAGTTTAATGTCCTACTTTCACTTACAGGCAGCCCCTGTGAAATGGGACTCAGTACCTGTAAGTCTGTCCAATCAGTAAAAATGAAGTCTATTCTTCTCATTGTATTTATTGAAATCTAGATACTTCATAAGTGTAATGTCCAGCGCGGGCCCAGCCGGTGAGGGAAACCACAAGCCACACAATATGAGTGATAAAGAAGCTTCCGGTTATTAGCCCAAATAGCTCACTTATATAGAGGTTACAGTTTACATTAACTATGCTTATCCATTGGTCAGTGACTATAAACTACCTCTTTCCCATCACCTTCATTGGTCAGTGATAACAAGCTACATCTTTCCCATCACCTTCATTGGTCAGTGATAATAAAGTACATCTCCCCATTACCTCCTACCCACAGCTGCATCTTAGTTTTGTCTCTCACGCCTACAGTGGCGCCTCTTCAAGGTTGTTTGTCTTCACCTCCTCAAGATTGTTTTCCTCCAAAGTTGTTTACTGGGACTAGCCAAGGCCAGAGGGGCTCCTTGCGGATTCCTGCCCGCTCAGCAGCATCCATTTTGTCTCTGGCATCCATGTTCTCACAGTCTGCCTTCACATTCCCAAGCTGTTTCAGAGAGCCACAGCCACAGGCCACAAGCCAGTTCCCAACACATAAGTACCAGAATTTGCATGAAGAAACATATTCCTAGCAATTAACTTGATGTAGAGAAAGAAGGAGGGAATTTTCAGTGCTGAAAAATGTTTGATGGGGCTTTTCTGGTCAGTTTTGACACAAGTTGTTTAGGGACTTAAGGACAGAGGCATTTTTGAAATGGAATTATTATGTCAAATAATAACTCTAGTTTTTGAACTTATGTTTTTTTAGAAATAGGCTAAAATGATCTATAAAACCACCTTTCAGTTTTTAGGACCAAAAGCAGAATTTCAGTAACGATTGAATCATAAGCTCCTGAAGTGTTCATAATGGAAATGCTGACACAACATAAGCCATAAAATTGTGTGTAATCATTTCAAAGAGTTTTATAATGGGTCTGATAATGAGTTACTAACTTTTTGGTGCAGTAGAAGTGATGGCATTACTAATTCATTTAACATTTGTAACCACAGATTAGCATGTACATTTATCCAGCTGTTAAAATTCACTTACAATTGTTTTAGCTTTCTAAAATAAAGTGTGTTTCTAGTCCAAGGTTATAATGGACTTGCTAATGGGGTATTGACTGCTGCTTCTTATCATCCATTTTCTAGTGGAAAGGTGATCATTACTTCTCACATAATAATTCCTGTTTTTCTACACATTCACCTAAGATTACTTTTATCAAGAATTCATTGAACTTGCAGTTGAAGATGGTGCAGCAGCTAGTGTTTAATAAAGTTATTTTCTATATATTGCTGTTTCAGGGATTCCATGATACTAAGAATTGTTTTCTTACCTTGAGAATTAGTGACCATGTGCACATCTTCAGACTTGATATTTGTGTGGAAGCAGCACAATTGATGAGGAAAGCCTAATAGAAACTTGGTTTTAAAAATGTTTGATGTGGTGGAATGAATCATTGAAACAAACTGCTGTTTAGAAACTTTTCAGAAGACAGACTGAAATTGACAATATATATTATATTTTTATTCTTATGCTTTATAATTATAAGCCACGGATGATATAACACCTCTAAAAAGAGGAAGTTTCTAAGCATTTGGTTCTATCAGTCACAGCACAAGAAGGTAAAAATGCAAGGAACTTCAGCTCTGTCTTGTGTCCAAACATGCATTTCTAAGGACTGTACTGTTTTCTTGAAGTGCATGAAATCTTCAATTATCAAATAGTGACTGAGAAAATAAAGTAGTTTTAACATCATATTAAATAATATTATGATTATAAAATGTTGGTTCATACAAGAAGAAAATTATTGTAAAGGTTTAAAAGCACACATTCTGCTTCAATTTTAATTTAGTTTTTTGAATACCAGCTTTCACAATGCTCTAAAAAAAAGGATGAGCATTAAACGGATTGGTTGTAGAGATAATCCTTTCAGAATGGAGAATTACAGATTTGTAGACAGAATGTAGAATCAGTAGCCAAACCAAAGGAAACTCTGTTGTGCAGGTTTAAACTTAGTTTGTCTATGATCCTTCACTAAAAAGCATTCTTAGTTCCTGACCCTGGTTCCCATGGCAATCTGTGGCAACTCGAAGTTAAGAGCGAAAAGCTTTGTGAACACAATTTGAGCATGAGCATTCAACTGTAAGGCACTCTTTGTAGTGACTGATTTTTTCTTCCTTACAGGTCTTAAGTTCCTACTGAGTTTTCTCTACAGTTGCTCATGTAAGAACTTGCATAAAAAGTGAACTTGCATAAATAGAGATTTTCTTTCTTTTTTTTTTTTTTATATAGAGTTATTATGAGACTGTGGTGTACTCTTCCAACCTGTATGATCTCTGATAAGCTTTTACAGATTTTTTTCTTTTTTTCTGTTTAAAGAATTTTTTCAAGTTAGAGCATAGTGAAATTCCCTAATAATCAGCTGTTAAAGCATAAATCTAGTCAGTACTGAGGAACAGGCTGTTACATACTTTGTGGTATATGTGCTGGTTGCCTAAGAAATATTGAAAAGATATTAAGATCTGTGTTCAAATCTTACCATATTAATAGACACTAATATTGTCTGTTTCTTATGCCCTGTCATCATCAGCCCACATAACAAACACATGTAACTTGTAAATATAAAACCTGCAGGTACAAACATTAGTGTGTAGCAAGAGCAAACAAAATTAGACAGATGTTGAAATTTTTTTCAATGACATTGATTCAGATTTTGAGTTAATAATTACTTGATACACTGCATTGTGCCAACATATTTGTGCTATCTAGAAAGGTAAAATAGGAAGTATTAAATGAACTTCATTTAGACAGTTGTTTTAAAGTAGTGCTGCTAAAATGTGTCATTCCACCTGCACTACAGAGATCAAAGCTATTGATATGGTTTTGATCATTTCTTCCCCCATGAGCAACAGTCATCAGGATACCACTTAGAAATTCTTATCTTGCTCCTCTGTAAAAAGATCTTATTTCAGAACACCTAATGTGCCTACTCCATATGAAGTTTTCACATCTGATTGAAATACTGTCTTTTGACCTCCCTAAGTCAATCAATCAGCAGGGTGGTGTCTTAGTTGACTTCAGAGCTGGTAAGATTTCCTAGCACCCAAGTTATTTGAGGGATTCTTAGGCATTAATTGTAAGCTGTGTGGTCCCACGTACTCCTACAGGGCATAGGGGAACAGAAAGGAGCGCTCTTTGAAAAAGGAATACAAGGACAAAGCTGATCAGAAAGCAGACTGCCTTACCTAATGTCTTGCAGCTCTGTAATAAATGTCGAGTAGGGGAGAGACCAGCAGAGGATGAATTATGGGATGGTTTCTACTTCCCTGTGCATTGTTACCCAGAGTTAGAATTCTTATGGCGGTGGTGATTGTTGCTACTGTAACTAGCAAGTTACTCTCTGTAACTTGCTTTGGTGACTGCTAAATCCATTACCTGTGTCCAAACATGACTTGTGATCAGAATTCCCTGGGCATGAGAGAGATTCTAAAGAAACATGGAAATTCAAAATTGTACATCTGCTCTTGGTATTTAGAAGCTTTTTATTCCATTTAATTTGTTTTTTGATTGATTGACTTCTAGGAGTGGATGGTGCAGTAAAGCAGCAGTGGCACCATGAAACTTATTAAAGAAGTGATCCCCGTGGACTGAACATAGAGGTTTGATTTCATAGAAATATCATGCAAATATTCTGTGGGCTACATTGCATTGTTCCATTGCTTCGGTGCTGTTACAGTATAAACAGATTTTAAAATTAATTTTATTTTCTGACAGAGAAATAAAATTTGCCTTCTAGCAAAGAGCATAATGGAAGGAAGATTCAATAATGCTCTGAATTTACTCCCAGAAAAAAAATTTGGCTCTTTGGAAATTAACAAAAATAATCATCACAGCTGTCATTTTCAATTGGAATATTATTCAAGTCTTTGATCTGTGACATGGGAGAGAATATATACAACAGAGAGCAGTACTGCACAAAGAAATGATCTTGAGAACAATTGTGGTTCTCTGCTTCAATAGTTGCCCTTAATATTTTGATGATTCATTTCTGCACACAGTTTTATCCAATGCATTGTTACCTGGAAGAGATAAGTACTATTTGCTTTGCTGCTTGTTATTTTCTCTACCAATCTTTCTTTCACAACCACTGAAATTTTATGCTTTCTGTGGATGGAGTGCTTCTTTCTGCACCTCTTCTAAATGGTATCTGCATCCACAGTGATAGATGAAGACAGCAGACCTGTTCTACAGTGCAGAGAGCAGGACTCTATGGTATACTTGAGGGAAACTCTTCACATTATATCACATAAAGCTCAAAAAAATCTGTTTTTAAAAACATAGTTCACATTTCCTCTGGGACTGTGGAGCAAAATATATTGGAATGTTTTCTTTGCACAAAACATCTTGAGTACCAAAAGAGGATGAACCAGGAATTTCTTCTGAGGTATTCTTATTTTTTTAATATATATGTCACCTTTATCATAAAGTTTATTCCCTGTCTAACATAGCATTTTCTCATCACAGTATATTATTCTGCAAAGACTGGGGGAAAATTGTGCACTATCAAGGGAGATATAAATTGAAGCTTCTATTCCTGACAAAAAGAGCAGTAACAAAATCAGTTTTATAGACCAGGTTACTTCTCAAGACCTGTGGACAGATAGGAGTCTTAGACTGAAGTTTTCTTTCTCTTGTTCAAAGGAAAATGTTTTTACCAGCACCTAGTATGTCATTCCTATGTCATTGGTCCTGATGGAACTTTACACAGAGAGGCCTCTATGGGGCATAAGATTGTTTGATTCCCAGATAAAAGCAGAGAAAGTGCTGTATAAAGTGAGATCTGGGAATACCTACATTTATAAGCAACCTTATCTCTTTAGCCACTTCCCTACTGTGTACCAGAGCTTTGAGGTATATGAGTTGTAGTGAAATCCATAAGGTTCAGCTTGAGAGATCACAGCCTACTCCCATAGAATTTCTTACTGGGGAGTGAAGGCTTTTTAAAGCCACTACTTCAAAAACCATGGCTATTCGTTTTAAACGATTGTGTTAAGATGATGAAAATATCTGGAAAGTTTTGTCTAAGAAATGATGCATGTGTGTGATGAGAAGATAAATCCAGTCTGGTAAGATCAACTTGTACTGAGTTTGGATTTTGGATTTTGAACTAATTTCTAAACAATAAGCAGACTTTCCAAGTAAGATGTTGAGGTCTGCGTGGTCAATGAACTGATTAAATAGAATGGTTTTATGTGATGTATTTTCTCAGTTATTTTCTGTGAAACAAAACTTCTAATGGATACCAGTGCTTTTGTAACACTTGTGGTGCCACTGCTGCTCTCAGAATCCTTATGGTGTACAGCTTCATGAATGATGAGTGCAAAAGAAAGATGCCAGAAGCATATATCTTGCTGATGAAAGAAAATTGTTCTTCCATATTCAAACTCCCAGCTGTGAGCTGTTAGCACGGTATGAAAGAAACATTTACAGGCCCCCTGGAAATTGGAGTCAGTGGAAATTCCACCAGACTGCTACATGGTGGGAAGCAGCTTAGCAAATCCATTTGCCAGTTCCCTCAGGACAAGCTGATAATTTTGATCAGAACCCACAGAACTTCAGATTCCTTAGATAATCTCATACTTGACTTTCACTTACTGTGGGCCGTGTATGCAAAGGAAGAGGCAACTAATGGAGATGAAGCAGCTGTCACAGCTGTCCTCCTCCCTCTGGAAACATCTCCTGTGAGTGGGATTTTCATAGAACCTCTTCTGGTGGTCTTCTTTGCCAGTGAAAGATCACTACTGAACATGAGATGTAAAGAAAAGATTTTCTTTCCACAGGGGTGATCAAACACTAGCAGGAAGGTTCTGGGTCCTCTCTCCTTGAGATGATCAAAACTTGACTGGGCACCAATGTAAGCAAACTGATTCTATCATTTCTACATTGAGTGAGGAGTCAACTACTTGATCACAAGACATACCTTCCAACCTAAACTGTTCTATGATTCAAAGATCTTCCACATTGACTACTGATAATATAAAGCTTAAAATATTTCGTCTGACACTGTAATCATTTATCAGGTCTTAAAAAAGAAAATTACCTAATCTTACCTTGCTATCTCATCTAAGATTTAAGCTTGCCTTGTTTTTTCATGTGGTGGCATTAACAAATGTTTATGACAAAGATTGCTACAGCAGTGAAGAGAACACTAGTTTGGCTAGAATTAACCTGTTGCTATTGACTATTAACAATGTCTTTATTGGACCAGAAATGTTCTCCTTTCTGTTTTCCAGTGCTTGAGGTAGTTGTGTGTCTGATGTTATTGAACTCAGTAGCAGACCAAATTGATACTGCCAGGGACTGCATGAGTTGAGGTGAGTGAATTTTGTACCTCTTTTTATTTATGTTGCTAGAGAGAGATGTATTAGAACATATGGAAATGTGTGTGAGTTTTAATACTATATTTTATTGATTTTTTGTACAGTAGAGTCTGATAAATAAAGAGAATGTATAGAAAAAGAAAGGTAGTAGGCAGTCATTCCTCATTCTCACTTATATTCATGTTCTGTACATAAGAAACAAAGAGATTTTATGCCAGCCTAATGCATTACTCACTGAATTATCTTTTCAACAAATAAATTCAATAGTGAAGTAGTGGAAAGCCCTGTATATCCACAACTGTAAAAGGGAAATGCATCAGCAATGGCATGTTGTAATTGATTTTGTAATGAGCTGCACTAATTAACTAGCTAATAGACCACTTGGAAGTCAAAAGAGATTTTTTGCATGCAAGTAGAATGAAGCAGCATTACAAGAAGAAGGACTGGAATTTTTGTTTACTTTGAAGGCATATTCTGGGAAAATAAACCAGTTCAAAACACTCATGTAGTGTGATTTTCCAAAAAAACAATAAGTAAGCTGAACTTTTACAAAGAATCTTTTCTCAGCAGAAAAGTATTTATTTATACCTGACTTGTTTAAATTAATATTCTTTACTGGAAATGCCATCCATTATTTTGACATATTTTATGGTGAGGAAAAATCCTTGATTGCAGCTGCAATCCAAAAGTAGTAGTTTTGCCACTTTTCAAAATATCAGAGCCCATTTAAATGACATTGCTTGAGAAAATACTTTGAGAATGCACTATAATGAGCTTTTTTGGAGGTGACAACTCTTGAAAAAGTAATACTAATAAAACTGTAACTGTCTAGACATACTGGAATCACTTCTATACAGGTTTTCTTGTACACGAAGAAAAAACATATTAGAGAAGCATCAAAGAGAATGCTCCCACAAGGAAACACATTTGAACATTTCTAAAAGAAGGAAGTTCACAGATTACTTCACAAGTAAGATTAATTTGTCTTATTTCAGATTTTGTGTTTCTCATGACTATCTGTCCTGGTTTGAGGTAGAATGGGGTAAATTTTCTGGTTTGTGTTTGTACTAATATTTTTACTTGTTATTACTGTGTGCAAGATTGTTTACCGTTGTATAATGTTTAAAGAAAAAATGATGGAATTGGTGGGGGATGGAAACTGGCTAGGCAGCTAACGATGGCCATCAACTTCTCAATAGGAAGACAAAGGAGACCTATCGAAGCCTCAGGCGGACTTCGCCAGGCTGGAGCCAGCGTGGGGGAGGTGCCGAAGGACTAGTGAAGAAGGAACTCGTGGTCGGCTGTACCGGGAAGAGAAACCTCAAGGGGAGGGTTCTACATTGATGGATGTAACATGTAACCAATGTATTCCATCCCATCTGCCCTCATGCTCTCAGTATAAAAGAAGGCGAAGGGTCAGTCTCGCTCTCTTCCTCCCCGGCGCTCTTCCTGCTCAGCTCTCTTCCTCCTTGGCTCTCTTCCCTCGTCGGCGTTCCCCTCCCCGGCTCTGCGCTCTTCAGACCAGAGGCCTACTCTCCGCGGCCTGACCACGTGGAAACGCGATCATCATCCCGGGAGCTGGATTCTACTCGGCCTGCTCACGTGGGGTCGTGATCATCATCCCGGGAGCTGGATTCGGTCTTGTAAATATTGTACACCTTTTTATCTTTTCCTTTTGATTTTGTTTATTGTTTCATTATCTATTAAAGTAGTTCGGAATTCTTCTGAACTCGTAAATCTCCTCCTTCCTTCCTCTCCTCTCTTCAGAGAGAGAGAGGGAGGACCATCTGTCTCTGGGGGGCTAATTTATCAATTTTGGCCCAAAACCAGGACACTATCTAAAAGAGACGCAAAAATTTCTGGAAGTTTACTTGAATTTCTTCACTGAAATTTCCAATATTGTCCTGGTAATTGTAAAGTGTAGTAAGTAGTTTCACAGCTTTGTTATCTGTCTATTGCACAAAGCTCTTGTGCTCTGAAGCCCAGATACTAAACCTCTATTATCTTGTATATATATAACTGGTGTTTTACAAAAAGTAACAGAAAAATTTGGGAAAACCCAGGAAAAATTTTATTGTACTGTGGGATAAAGTTGTATATAATTCTGGAGACCTCAGTAGAATTTTTAAATGTTTCTCTATTAATTGGGTTATTCAGTTTTGAGACTGGAAATGAGAACCACAATGACCATCTTCCTCTGTCTTCCTTTCTCCAGAAGTTCTAGATCTTCTGTGTAATATGGTGGTCAGTAGCTGCTTCTTCTAGAAAAATTGGGTGAATAGGCACCATTCATGGACCTCGGCTTCTTACAATACCTATTATTGCACATCAAATATAAGCTAAACCTTACAGAAATGCGAGAAGAATTCAGTTTTTTGACCATGGTTCATGTGTTGAAATGCTGAGGCTGTATCTACATTAATTAATTTAATCTAAGTATAAATGCTTCTGTTTTACCGTCTTGCCAGAGTCTTGGAGAGCAAGGAGTATTCTGCTGTGCTCAACTGATGATAATTTCTGTGTAATACTTCTGTTGCCTTACTTTAATTGGTGATTTTAATTTCTGCATTTATGGTTTTCACTTTGCATTCATTTAACCATATCTCAGAGGCTGTGAAATCTGGTTATGCATTTCTGCTGTGTAGCAAAGCACTACAAAATGTATGCCAGGAAATAAATGTCATGTAAAAGTAGGAATTTAATTGTCTTACAAGTCAAGATTATAGTAGATGACCCTAACATTGTACTGCTTGCTTGTATTTGTACCATTATTATAAACTCTCTTGGCTTTCTGCTTTGGGGTTGAGAAGGTAAATGGGATTCAGGAGTCCAAATTGCTCTGTAGGGTCCTGTATGAAAATACACAAGGTGTGCTTCCTGTGCATTATGGCACATGAAAGGTACTTTTTTTATTTCCTACTTTCATGTAATCCAGTGCATTTATTCTCTCACAACCTACCTGAAATAGAAAATGAGAGAACAAAATGAGAGAAGAATGTAGCATAGGTTGGAGTGTTTATTATTTAAAAAAAAACCAAAACAACTTAATGGAGAAAAGTATGCATCTATGTGTTGTTGGTTTTTTCCTGAAATTTTTCCTGTCAGAAAAATAGAATACCTGTGTAAAAGCATAAGAGACAGATGTACATAGATACATCCCAGGGTGAATTCATGAAATTACTAAATACATTTGATCAAATACTTAGCTGGTAGCAAATTGGATCAAATTTGTTTTACATCAGAAATAATATTTGATATACACATCTAGTTTTCAGTTTTCCAAGTAGGTTAAATGAGGCTGTTTCTAAACTGAACTAACCTCCTATAGACAACATTTTAGAATTAATTTCATATCCTTTTATTACTTCAAGCCTGTTCTAATTAACAGTAGAATGCTTCTTTGTGACTTTGTTGCATGTTTTATTGGCCCTTATACTGCCTCTAAGAATAACACTGACCTGTTTTATGAAAAAACTTTAGGGGGACACATGAAAAAGTTAAAATTGAACAGACCAAATCTATTAGCACTTGTGGCTTGAGACAATAAAATGGAAGCAAAATTAGAGTGTGTAGAAACCAATTCAGAATCCTTAAAGACAAGAATTCTAACTCACCACAGTTGTGCCAATAGATTCACTGAATGGAATAATTATTAATACTTTAATTGGACACTTACTTACAAAAAACATTGAGATAAAAGGCACAAGCATGACAACATGTTGAATTTCCTTTCTTTATTCTTCCCAGGTATGGCATAAGCAACAGTCTCAGCTCCAGAATTTTATTTTACCTTTGTTTTTCAATATGCAAACTCCATCTAAAGTATAGAATGATTTTAAACTCTAATCTGAAGATGGGATTTCTTATTTCTTTATATGTTTTTATCTGATGTAAATGTACAATATTGAGTCAATTTTATCAGTGCTATTGAAACATTATTTTGTCTGCTAATCCAGGGTGCATGATGTGATATCTGTAGTTAAGAAAATTTTGGAATCTTGCATAATACATAGTTGGACAAAATATGTTTTAGAATCAAAACACTGATCAGTTTTACAAAATTAAATCCCAATGTCATAGTTTTCACAAATGAATCCTTGGTGTTTTTGCAATTTATATCATCAAGCCTCAAATTTCTGTACCAAAAAGATGGAGAAGATTAGTTAGGATTTCTAAAAGATTTAGTTGAAGCCTTTTGTTCAGATTCCTCCAGGACATCTTGGTCAGAGTTAGTAATAAAATCTGATGTTCCAAAAGAGTGCAAAAATTCTTAAACTGTGATTGTTCTTGTTCCCACTGAATTATCTCATTTGATTTACTATAGTCATTCCAGCTCCCGAGGGAAAAGACCAGCACTGTTCTCTTCAAAGCATGTAACTTGCTATTTATTGAATAAGATGAGTGAAATGTATGCAGTTATGTATGAACTGCATTAGAATGCAGAAATGGAGACAAGAGAGATTAATTTAAATGTACAGCACTAATTCAAGACTTTTCTTTTTGTTTGATTTTCTGATACTTCGTTTCCATTTGTTTCCACTCAGGCACCTGAAGAGCTTCTGCAGCTGCAGGTGGAATGTACAACACTGCTTATACCATCTCATAAATGGAGATTGCTGTTTCAACAAGTTCTGGTCCTCCCTGGTCAGCTCAATGTTCTTTTCATGTGTATCAGGTATTGTATGAACAGATCATAGTGTTTAGACACTGGTCAGAATATGCCCTCCTTTCACATGTTGGCACAGGCTGGGGCAGTCTCCATGTCCTACCAGGCTGTGGAATGTTGTCATGCATATCTTTGTTCTTCTTAATGAAATCTTTATTATAGGATTTATTGCTCCTAATATTTGATCCTCATGTAGTCAGATGGAAAATATTAAGAAAGGAATAAAAATGGCATTATAAGCAGAACAGTCCCACTTATCAGGCTTATGGTAAATTCCTTAGACACGAAGGACTTAAAGCTAATTTTCCCAAAAGACTGTTCTTTTCAAAAAGGCACAGAAAATTGTATTTTTTTTTTAAAAAGGCTTGAGCTTCTGAGCCTCTGATATTGTTTTTCCACAGGCAAGCCTTCACTATTTCACTGCAGTTTTGTTTGGCTGGGTTTACAGTATTTAATGATTCTGCTGACCAGGCAATATCTTCCTCTTAGATGTGCTCTCAAAGATATTTAACACCAGAGAAGTATCGGTATTTCCAGTTAAAGTAGCAGTTATTTCTGTATTTTATTCTCTTCATGTACTTAAGACCAAAAAACACGGTAATTATAGTGATTCTTCTAAGAATAAAGTGGAAATCTATTTCTTTTAGGACAAGAGAATATTGTGAATTGTCAAACTGGATCTTGCAGTCTTTTAGTTAAAGATAAACTGGTTATAACTCTAATTGCTATGTTGGCTTAAAATAGCAATTCATATCAATTTTATTCTTCTTTATTGGACACAACTTTGACTTCAGTTTCTATATTCTTCTAGTAGAAAGGATACTGAGGATACTAAATCATGTTAAACTATGGGATAAACCAAATACCCATTTGCATGATGCCCAGTATTTATGACTCCAGCAATTATATCACCACGTATGATATTAATATTTTTAACAGAAAGGTAATACAGCACATTGACCAAGCTCTCAGTTTCATGATATTCAATTCAGTTAATTTCCTTACCTACTACACTAATTTTCACATGCAAAGTTTACTCTTGTTCTCATGTGATACCAGATACAATAACAATAGTAAAAGCTGTGAGTATTGTTAGTCATTACTGTTGGATTATGTCAAATAAGGATTTGTAGACCCTGCTGTGTTGATGATAGAATGATAAATGGTCTCAATAAAATACAACTTGTCATATTTGCTTCTGAAATTTCACTCGTTTATTTTTTCAGGTCTGCCTTTCTGCCCTCCTGGCTATGTCAGCTTGGACAAAGTTTTGCATTTTCTTGTCACTTTTACTATTGTTATTCAGCTTTTGACTTAATTTATATTAAAAAAAAAATTGATTCACTGGCTTATTGATCTGTCCACCAAACAGTTCAAATGAAGTCATTATCCTATTGATCTCTCGGCATTTTATATTTGCTTTGCCTCCACTTTATCAATCTGGATGCTTTAGAGTTTTGCTTTTAGGAACTATGAAAAAAATTGGAATTGCAAATTGTGAGCATGCTGTGATTCTTTATGCTTTTCTTATGTCTTCTCACTAAAGCATTTAAGTTTTTCTCCCCACTATGGCAGTTATGTATGAAGAGAAGCTTGATTTTGTACAACTGATTTAGCATCAAAGCCCTCCTGGGTATTAGAAACACACTTTTCTGTACAGGTATTCAACTCCTTTGTAGCAAGTCTTTCATATTTGCAAGTTTTACAAAGACATTTTTCTTGAGTTTATTGATAGCCTTCTAGAAGAATAATAAGTTAAATAATTTTATCTAATCCCTGACAAAGTAGAGAGGGTTTTTTTCTAAGGAAATAACAAATCTGCTACTCGTGTTTTTTTCCCTTGAAAATGCCCACAGATTTGAGGTCACTGGTTTTGTCATGGAAGACCATCAGTGTTTGGCAAATGACTCTGCAGTATAATCTGCAGAGTACAATTCACTAATTACTCTGCAAGTATATGCCAATACGAACTGACACATAGAATTAACTCAGGTGTCAATGGCTAAAAGAATGAATTAAACGTACATAATTATTATGAAAGTAGTTCTTTTAGTCTAATTTCTTATAAAAACCCCACTTTTTTTTCATATGAATGTATCTAAGTGTGACTTTTGCATGCTTGCTAATGTTTTTAAAGTGTCAATATTCCGCTTTTTCCTTTTTTTGTTTTTAAGTTGTCTTCAGTTGCCATAGCACCATCTATGACAGAAAAAAATGTAAATGGGAAAGCACAAGAAAAATTCTGTCTGTATAAATGCCAGATACTTCTTATATTCCTACTTCTTGTTCATTTCATGGAAAACAGGGCATTTGACAAAATCCTCCACGAAACAAGTGCCAGTGACTAAAGATAGATACAGACTGTTACTGTGTATCAGAAAATGCTAGTAGTACAGATCCAACCAGGGCAGCAAAATGTAAGATTTTGAAGAGCTTACTGCATCACACTGTGCCTGTCTGGTTGTTCCAGAAGGATTTTTAGTTTCAGAAAACTCTCCAGAATCTCTCATATGGCTTTTATCCCAATATTAATACACACTAGGAGAATCTGATTTAAAATGATCATTTATAAAGGGAGAGTAATTTTAATACCTTATTATACTGAAGCCATAAACAACAGCTAACTCTTTCTGTTGATCTAAATGTGTCAGGAGTCTTTTGATGACACTTTGTGTAAGCTATAGAAGAATCTTTCACATTAAAACCTATGGTGAAGTGTGGCATTTACTGATGATAGATTACACATATGAACTCACGTGTGGGAGTGAACTTGTAATTTTTTAATTTCAGTTCAGACGGGTTTGAACTAGATGATCTTTAAGGTCCCTTCCAACCCAAACTATTCTATGATTCTGTGATAATTTTATGGCTCAGGAGTATAACTGCTCAGAATAGAATTATTTTTGATTTACAGTGCTGCGAGTTAAAGGACGATCATTGTTGCTGTAATTTATTATTTCAGAAACATCCAAGACTTCTCATGTATCAGCTTGGTGAATCTGTAAGTGATTTGTGATCTGGTGTATGCATTGGAAAGAGAAGAACTTGACATTTTCAGTGATGATTTGTAGTCTGGGGTAGAATATGGCCAGTAAACAAGTCTAAGTCACAATGTCATCCAGAGCCCCAGAGAGGCCAATGATGTGCAAAAACAATGTAGGGGCAACTCACAATTGCAGGTGAAATAGCAGGGAAATGGTGACTCAAATTTGGCTGTGATTAGGGGAAAAATCCTTCCATGTTTTCCTTTGATTAGAAAGTGCCTGATAAAAGGAAGTGGTATAAAAAATATCATCACTGATCACTGTACCAGTTGTCTGTGTGCGAGAAGAAAACACCACTCAAAACTTTACACAGATAAATCCTTTCCCCTGGGTATTTCACTCCTTTCAATTACGAGATGAAGCTATACCATCTGTACAATTTCATGGTGTCTTTTTGTACAGACAGCATGAAATACTGGAAGAGAATTTTTTTTCATGCTGCCACAGCTCTTGACTGTTAACTAGATTTTCTGGATTAAAACCAAGTTAATCCAGTTTTCTTTCAGTTTATGCAAGGAATCTATCTTATCAATTGCTGTATTTCTGCATACTCTTCTGCCTTTAACAATGCTTTGTCAGGTGATCTTATTCCCTATATAATACTTTCAGAGATATTTGTACAGTGGAGGCACTCTATAGTGCTTATTATAAGCATGAATGATACCTTTACTCTTTCTAAAAAACTAGATGTGTTTTTAATCAAAATTTGTGCCAGGATAAGAGTAGAGATTTGATTTTTATGTGTAGTCCATATCTTACATGAGTACCCTCTCTACTGTGCAATTGACTGGACTGGGATGGGTTGCTTTCAATTTGTTCTTTATCTTCTGTAAGTAATTAATGATCTGTTGGTCCAAAGAGACTAACTCTGCTTACCTGGAATATGCTATAAGTCAACCAAGTTTATACTCCTCTTGCTTCACTGAAGGTACTTGAATCTGTGATACTGCCTGTTCTAGCTTTGATTTGATTTGATTTGATTTGAAATGGTGTTGAGGGTGACTCTGTCAAAGACCCTGGAGAAATCCAGATAGACAGTATCCATTGGTCTTCCAAAATTCATTAATGTAGTTACCCCATTGTAAAAAGTGACTAGGATGGTCAGACAGGACTTGCCCTTGGTGAAGCAATGCTTGCAGTCTTGAAAGACTTCCCTGACCTCCATGTGCTGCACCATACCTTCTAGGAGAATCTGCTCCATAATATTCCCGGGCACACAGGTGAGACTGACAGGCTGGTAGTTCCTAGCATGATCCTTTCTACCATTTTTGAAAATGAATGTGATCTTCTTCTTCTTCCAGTAATCAGGGACTTTGCCTGACCACCATGATGTTTCAAATATCATGCATAGAGAATTGAGAACTACATACAGCAATTTCCTCAGGATTCTAGGAAACCTCTCATCAGGTTCCATGTATACTGTGGTTAAAATATTAAGAATAAATGGAAAATAGATTACATGCCGTACCAGAACATTTGGTTTCACACTCAGTAACTAAAAAAGTATAATTAGAAAGCAACAGAAAGTTTTCACTGGAAACCAGGGCAAGTAAGACAAATAATTAACACACATTTGTCTTCTTATTTCTGTAATAACTTGTATCTTGGATGTTTATTCAGAATTTGTCCTCATGAAACTTCCTAGTAAAGTATTTCCGAATAGATGAAGATTCCGTGCTTGCATGTATGTGTTTGTTGGGGAGGAAGAGGAGAAGACAAAGAGGTAGAGACAGGAGTGAGAATAGCTGAGAACATCAGTATGGCTAGGGAATCCATTTTTGCATGGTAAATACTGCACTAGACATTGTAAATGACTGCTCTATCTCCAAATAATTTAGTGGATGGCTTTTTGAAATCCACTGTCCTTTGCAACAGCATCTTGTTTGTAAGCTCCTATAATTTGTTATGCCTGCAGCTTTGGTGACAGGGTTATGAACCAAATGCTGCTTTTATATGTTCTTGTGAAAGTTAGCTGAGATTGCTCCTGTCCAATCAGCATAGAATCCTTTCAAGATGGAAAATAGTGTTACATAGAAGAATTTGTTGGAAAAGAGTCAGCAAAATACTTGCAAATCAAAATGAAATACATCCAACAAGAACGAGGAGGAAACCAAAGCCACATAGACAACAAAAGACAATAGAGTCTGAGACAAAATGGGTTTGCAGAAGAATTGCCTTCTGTGCATAAGTTGTGGTGAAATTCTTTTAAAGTAATGAAGGGGAAACAGCAATTTTTGCTGCTGCAAAAAAGATACTTTTAAACATTGCAATTAATTAAGTTCCAGAACCTTCTTTATCTCACCTTATAAAATTTTACTTCCTACATTTTGTACAGGGATATCCTTCTGTTGATGGTTATATGAATTAGAAAAGTCTAAGATTTTTAAGACTTACTCAGAATTATGAAAGTTTATTTTGCCAGACAGGAGTCAGGAGAAGTCAGTTCATCTAGATTCAGGAATCTTTTACAGAAATGAAAACCATTAGCTTATCAGTTCAAGCTCTTTCCTGTAGCAAGTAAGTATATTTTTCTCCTTGTATACTGTCTATATATCTTATTTCCTCATTCTAAATTATTTGAGTCATCACTACCCAATGTGCAGTGGAAACATCTGCAGAAAAATCAGCAGACACAGCGCTTATGTTGCAGAGCTTCACTGAGTCAAATTGAGTGATACCTGTAATATCCCTGCTTTGAGGAAGTATGTTGTAAGTTCACCATAAATTAGTTGTTTTAATACAAATGAGAGATTTTAGGTGATTGATATCAGACCGATGTCATATGAGATGGACAACAAGACAGGACAGGCTTTTTCTCCAATTCACCTCAGAGGACTCAAGAAGTCTGCAGTGACTTAGTTGCAAGTAATATTTTAACTGAGGTTCTATTTTAACACAAACTCTTTATGATTTCTCTCTTGTAAGCTGGAGCTACAGCTAGCCCTGTTACTTTCACTAAAATGAAGAAAATGTCATTAGCTGAAAGTTGCAGTTTGCCAAAAAACTAGAATATGGGAGCAAAAATGGAAACAATAAATCTAACATATAGAGTTTTTGTCATTTAATTGTTAGAACTAGTGTCTACCAACTAGCAATCACTTCTGGAGGAATAAAGTAAATCAAGTAAGATGGAAGAAGGTACTACATTTCCAGTTATTTATAAGCTTAGAAAATGGAAAACCTGAGAACTTGGCCAGGTACTTTGATGTATAGTGTATGTTTTTAGTGTGATATGCCTCACCTCTGGAATAAATGTTTAGCAGCTGATATTATAGAATAAAATACTACTGGTAGGAAAAGCATTTGCAACTTTTCAGTGCTTGGGCTCTTAGCAAAGTCTTGTATCAAATATTTTTGTTGCTTATGTGCATAGATTCATATTTCATAGCTATATCACTGGATTTTTTTTATGTACTACAGTACAAATGGGTATGAAACTGTAAATTTTTATACCTGCTGTCAATTTTTTCACTTAATTACAATCATAACTGCAACTTAGACATTTTCTAGAATTTATTATTGCATACAAAAAAATGTACCTTTGCAAACAGTTTCCTTATTCTTGCTTCTAAAAATAGATTTAAGAAAATCTTTTTATGTACAAGGGTGTTAGTTTAAAACACAGTAGTTTCATAGTATTACAAGCTTCTTAGAAGAATATTCTATGTTTCTATCTCACTGATAGTCTTTGAATGTTGTTTGTTGTGGAGTGCTCAGGTGGAAAAAGGAATTTCACCTTGAGGTTTCTTGCAAATCTCTTCAGTTTTCTGATTGTACTATCTGCAGGCAAGAATTTATATTCATCATAAACAAGATTTTGTGCATCTGAAAGGCTTACAAGCTGAATGTCTGACTCCACTTGTTCACCATGAATTTTGAGTATTCAAAAAGGCAAGTGACCTTTCTTTACTAGCTCTCGGTTTGCATGATGGTCTTATCGAAATCTAACACTCCCTATCTGGTGAGAGCAAACTGCACATTTAGTGGGGTTTTTGTGTTTGTTAGGCAGAAAAGTTTCATTCCGACTCCTTGAACAGCTGAGTTCTGTAGGGATACAAACTGAGAACATAGTATAAGTAACCAGACTTTTCTAAGTGACATTGGCTCTACAGTGGAAAGGTTAATAGTGTGAGACTATTATATCATTAATAATAATAGCAGCTCATCTTTCAGAAGAGATAGCTATAATATAAGCCATCTGCACCTTCTTACATAGACTAAGAGCAGTCAAACCCTAAACTGAGTACAGCATGTGCTTTTCTGTCCTGTCCTGGTTTGAGGTAGAATGGGGTAAATTTTCTGGTTTGTGTTTGTACTGATATTTTTACTTGTTATTATTGTGTGTAAGACTGTACTGTTTACCGTTATATAATGTTTAANTTACAGGGAGAAAATAATCTGCCATTAAACCAAAGGGACAACTATGAGCTCCTTTTAAATGCTAATACCTATCAACAGTTACTAATTTTAATGAGCTGCCAGAGGCTGGGATCAGGGGAGACTAACATGAGAAAAGTTTTATTGGGATGTAGTGTCTTTCAGAGTAAAACTAGCAAGAAAAATATAGATAGAAGCAAGCTTTTATTCAGGCTTTGTAAGATAAGAGCAATGACTCACTAACATCTCTGGAAGTTATTTGTTGTTTGGTTTAGGACCAATGGAAAACATGCAGCATGTTCCATGCAAAACCTATGTGACTCTCCCAAATCATCTACTGTCAGCAAAAACGGGTTAATTGAGTTGGAAAGAGAGGTATCTACCAGTTAAAATTAAATTCTACTAAATTTTTATGTGATATTTCTAAAGACATCGTAAACACATATGTAAACGAAACAGCAATTATTGTAAAGTTCTTAAATGTATATATATGTGTGTATATATATATGTATATTGAATTCCCTTATGTCAGAAAGAGACAATTTTCTGTAAGGTATTAAATTAAACTAGGATAAAGCAAGGGCTTTCAAAGAGGGAAAACTGACCATAGTAATGTACAACCAGCTTATTGTGAGGGA
>VZTY01027555.1:167593-200434 GCA_013400935.1 Turnix velox
TGATCAAGAAGGTAACAGCAACAATCCACAAGGGGGGGCTTCATCCCTTCACACTCGGGCATCTCCCCAGAGCTCTCCTCTTCCTGACTGTCTTTGCCCTTCCCAGCTACATCCCATAGCATCCCAGCTGTCATTTTGCTGCAGAAGCTGAACGTTCTCCTGGCTCCCAGCATCTCTCCTCTGCTACTCTGCTTCCTTTCAGCATCTCGAACCCCTCACAATGGTGTGTGGCCCACAAATAGCCACAGCAGTGGCCATCAATTATCATGTCCCAAAGCCACAATCATGCTAGTGAAGAGCAGATGAACCTGTTGAGCATCAGCCCAGCTGGCCTCTGCAGTGCCTGTGGCAAGAAGGCATTCCTGACGCCCTCCAGAAATGTCCTGGACTGCTTGTGTCCTGCCACCTTGCCAGTGGACATCGGGGCAACTTGGGAAGCTTGCTGGCAAAGCTGCTGTGTCTCACTGACTCTCCTGTGCTTTCCCCGCAATCTAGTAATTTATTTTCTTAAAATGTCTGTTACTTCAGACAAGTCTTGCAGTGTGGGGAAGTGCCTAAACACTTTCTGAAAAGTGCTTCTATTTTGATGAAGGCTATTATGGTTCAGAACCATAATAGTTTAGTCTACTTTACTGAATGAATCAAAACAATTTTTCTTCCTTAAATTTGATTTTAAGGCCTGTATTCTTTTAGTATCATATGTCCACTTAAGAATGGAGAGCATAGAGTTATCAGCAGAGTCTTGTTCACATCTTCCAGGTTTTCACCATTCTCATTCATTCTCCCTCTGTAAATACAGGTGAATTTAGAATATAATTCACATATGGTTTTCTAGCAAAATTTTCCTTTGCTAATAAGACAAAAAAGAGGCCACTTGTGCAAGGTTACAAGGTATAATAATTAGACGAGGCAGCTGTTTGGATAGGGCAGAGTAGAGATCTTCATCTATTTAAATATTAATATAGATCTGCTTACAAATGCCATAAGTACTTAACCTGAGGTGCAAAAGAGTGCAAGATCACTTCATTCACTACTCAAATTAAGTGGTTACTTTATACTGCATCAAAGTAGAACAAGATTTAGTAGGAAATAATGAATCATACTACTCAACTTTTAAAATCTCTCTGTAATTAATAAATAAAGATAACTGTTAAGAAAGATAATTAAGAAGTCAAAATCACCTCTTACTCTAGTGAAATTCTTTTGCTTTGACACAGAGAAAAAAACTTCAAGAAGTGAAAAGATTTATGTTTGCTCATTCCACTGCATAAGACAAAGCCCCAGCCAATGCACATAATAGAAAGTAGAGCATTGTCTAATAATAATAGAGTCAAGCAACAATAAACTGTTAAGATGAAGAAAAAATGGCAAATTACTTGTGTACTAGAAGTATTTTCTCTGTGGGCCCAGACACTGAGGTAATTACATAGGAGGAAAATTCGATTAAGCAAAGAATTGTCTTGTGCAAACGTATATTACAGAAATGTGAATATTTTGCAGTTTTGGCATACCCATAATTTAAGCCACTCATTCTCTTCTCATAATCTTGTTAAACCTTATGTGCTCATCTTTAGCTTTTAATTCATTGTATTTGGGTTATTGCATAATGGCAACGAACAGATAACAAATAATGTGAAAACAGGTCCATTATATTTTTTCCGATTTTGCATATTTAGGGCTTTCTAGTGTCTGACTCTTTGTCAGAAGTAAATTTTCTGCTCTTGTTTTTATTAATTAAATTTTTCATGGTTTTATGATAACAATTAAACAAGGATTCTGTGCATTCACTACAGGATTTACTTCACCTTTTAAAAGTACTGCCAGGGTTCAAGCTTGTAGTGCTTGTAGGTAATTTTCATCTGCAGTGTGGTATTTAGACTTAAATTCCATGTTCTGCATTTTAGCTTTCATGTTATCATGAAAGAAATTTAAGGAAGTAGTACTGATATTAAGCTCTTTTATTGTAATTTGTTTTATTTTAGTTGAGTGTGACCCTTACTAAGTCAAATAGGAGTCTTGTAAAAGGATATTCAGAGCTCTGATGTGTGTTTGGTCTCTCTCTTGCTGTATTGTTTCTAGTTGTTTTAGTTTTGAAAATTCAGTTTAGATTTCAAATGCTATAGAGGGATGTTAATGCTCTCTTTTTACATTGGCAGATAATTATTATTTAGTCTTAGGATGACTGCTATAATTTCAGCAATTTTTAACAAACACAGGAATCATTTACTCTAAAGTTCCTTGACCTTGGCATCAGTGAAAATAAACACAAGTTTATATTATAGCACATGTTAAAGAACTTCAGGTTAACGTCCCTAAATTTTGGAAGACTATCACATATGTCTAGTTTGATATTAAAGTATGTATTTAAAAATGCAAAAAGTACATCAGAACAACTCACAGTCAGGCTATTTCAATCATATTAGAATTTAAATATTTTGTTTTGCAAAGTTTCAATGCTGCTGTGATCTTCCCGCCATGCTTCTGCAGTGCTGTTACTGCACAGACTGTTTCTAGATTTATTTAATTTCAGATTCTGGCTGTGCAGCTGTGTTGCCTTGTAAGCACCTGCAAAACCCTGTGGTTACGATGACCCTTTTGTTATTCATACTTTTTCTGGTGCAAGTGGGAGACAAGAAGGACCATAGGTTCTCAGAAACCATTCTGGTCAAGAAGTTTGGATTCTATAATCTGTTAGAGCTATGATCCTTCCTGGTTTCTCAACAGCTAACATCATATAATGAAGTAGCAGTGTTTTTAATGCCACGAAATGAGGAAAAACAAAACCCAGATAATAATATTTCTACCTTCTTAATCTGAAATAATGTTCTGAATTTTGTTCCATTTCTGCAGGAGCTGCTTTAATTTATTTCCCAGTTGAATCTAGTACCTTCAGTATTCAATGACAAAATGACTCAGAGAGGCTACTGCCAGGTTGTATTTTGCCATCCCTTTTCACTATGCACCTGCTTATGAGTGGCAGCACCCTGTTCCACATGTTTAGTGATTGCTCACAAAGCCCAAGAACAATTATGAGTGCTAGCATCAAAAGAAAGAGGCAAACTGCAATAGTTCTGGGAAGATCAAACACTTGAGAGAGTCATAAGTTGAAAAGCTAATTGTCTTCTTATTGTATCTTCTTCCTGATTTCATGTCAATGTATTTTTTATTAATTTTAAATACAGAGAACTTCAGAGTAGAAAATAAGATTGAAATGTGAAACTTTAATTCTTCAACATGGATACTCTTATTTGTATCTGTTCATATTGTGAATATGTATTTTTTCATCAATGCGCCTTTTTTCTGAATGCTTCTTTTTGGCACATGCTAACTGTGGTGCCCATGTTGAAGCAGAAGTCTACTGTTTGTGGAATGCCAGCTGTTGATATTTAGCAATCGCATGGAGAAATTTTAATAATTCATTTCTCTATCAGGTTACAGCAACAGTTAGGAGAGCAAGGGTACTTCTGAACAAAAATGCAAACTTCTCATTTTTAATGGCAGCTAGCAGAGATCTAGTGTCTTTTACCTTGAATTGTAAATGCAACTTTAATCAAGCAGTGTAGTAAATTACCTTCTGGTATTTTGCATTCTACACAGCTGTAATGCTGAAAGCCATAACAATGGCTGTTAGCAAAGGAAATACATGAGTAGTGTGGTAAACTGCAGGAAGAAAAAGAGTCCTCTTAATCCAAATCATATGTCCAAAAATTTTTTTATCAGACTGTTATCAAACCATGTTCAAAGAAAATGTTCTACTTCTTCTCTGAAGAAAAAAATCCAACAGCAAACTGTCTGAATTTTCACCTTTTCGTGGTGAATTTGCCATATTTGTACTCCATTATGTCCTATGTTATTTTTATTTACATTATTTATCTTGAGGGAAAAGAATACTTGCTATACAGTTGCATGAACTGTTAACTTTCTTATACTATGAATTTGCTCATACACTTTTAGAAAGTAATTTTTGCTTTGAGCTGGTGGGACTGCATTATATAAATAATGATTTTGCATTCACATTTTTTTCTCTCAATTTCCTGTTGGAAAACTAGAGACACTACTTTGCAATAGTCTGCAATGGCAAAAGCATTAATGATTTCAGTACTGTTAATTGATTTTGATTTCCTATTGATAGAGAATATAGCAAGAAGGGAATTGATTGCACGGATATCTTTGATAATTATCATATTGAAAAAGGCAGTTATTGGGCCAGAATCCAAAAAGCATTTTTATGCTTGCCTTTCGATGGTTTATGTTTCTCTGTTTCCATAAATTAGTTTGTGCAATCTGTCCATGTGACCTCAGGACCACTTTTCCTTCTGTTTTTATGAGGCACCTGAGAACTGATGCTAAGACTGAAAACCTTGCTAAATCTGATAATTGATAATTTGCCCTGTAAGTAAACATAAGCTGGGGATAACACTGATTTTGATTGGTAATTTTTTGGTATCACAGATACATGTGCAGCAGGAGGAAAGGTACATTTGTCAGTTGGTTGAGTATCAGAAGGGAAGAAGTTGTGGGGCTTTTAGGCTTTTTCCTGCTTGTAAAATTATCAGATTGTTCTGGTTTTCTAGAACAGAGTGTGAGATAGAGACTGATGTATCCATGTTGATTCTTCTGCTGTTAGCTCTGACCTCTTAACATCAAAGAAAAACAAATATTGCATGCACAGAGAGAAAGAGAGAAAAAATATTACATAAAGAACAAAGATGAAATGGAATTCTTGAAGTTCTTACTCTATCTCCTTTCTCCCTTTCAGGTTTCCATGCAACATGTTTAGGTTCCTAAATACTTACTTCCTCCATATATAAACATATAAAGTGTTTTTCAATTTGCTGTGATAAACTTGAAATTTATGGAAAGAACAAAAGCTTCAACTGTAATTTTTCACAATATCTAAGTGGTAGAGATCAGGCATTGAAACAGAAGTTCATTGTCCTGCAAACACTACCCTTGGAGGTCAGAAAAACTATTAGAAAAAGCTTTTAAAGAAAGCTTTCCTTTTTACTCCACAATCACTTATATTCTGTCATATTTTCTCTCAGTTGTAAAGTGCATAGGTGCTCTCTTCCTTTTTCCAATTCTATTTTAAAAGTTCCATCTTTAGAGGCCTGGAAAGCACCCTTCATTTCTACTGTACTTTTACAAGAAAAATTTATCTAAGTGTTACTATAGACCATTATGTCTCATAACTGAAGCAATTCTTCTCTCATCTTAGTATTTACTTACTTCCTGCTCTACAATATTTGCAGACTTCTTCAGCTTCATGTCCAGTTTCATTAGAATTCACATTTCTTAAATAAAAAGGGACCAGCAGAGCATACAATTTTTAATATGGAAACTGATTCTGAAATTAGTTAATTTACTCTTAGTTTAAAAAAGTAAGATTTTTTGACCTTCTTGTATTTGTCAAGTTGCTGCACTACCTTTAACTCATTTGCCAATATTTTGTGTCCTAGTAAGGGGATCACAAAGGTATTTGCTTCACACTAATCTTTTGGGGTTTTTATTCTTATTAATAATTCTAATAATAAGAAAAAACTAGTGTTGAGTTTGGTAAAAGGTGAAATTTCAGTGCCGTCACCATCAGACACTATGTTACAGTCACAAAATCAAACGTTATAAGCATACATGTATGTTATTTGTATTATCTGTTCTTAAATATTACAAGCAACTTTGGAAATACAGGTCAAAATTTCTAATATCCATAAAAATTTATAACATATATAAACATAGCGGAGAATATTTCTCTTTAATAACATACATCTATTAATTAGATGTTTTACAAATATCATATTAGTTATATGTTTCTTTTAAAGAAAGTTGATGAAGCTTATCTATAAAGTATTTTCTACTGACCTGATACTGCTTGTAGGTTTAAGTATGTTGCCTGTGGCCATCCTGCAGCTTTAGAGGAGAATACCTAGGGATTATTACACTGATGCTGTGCCTTGATTGAACAAGACTGCATTGGAAAGAATTGGACAGGAAAAGGCACGAATTTGATCACAATAGGTTGGATTTCTATTATATTTATTATTTTTCTTGAAGATTTAAAAGGTAACAGGAGAGGAAAAGTCAATCTTAAAAGCAGTATAATGTTAACATGAGGTTACTCATACATGCATCTCAAAGAAAAAGTAACACAAAAGAGTTAGAACTGTTAGAGAGAAATTACATTATATATATGGAAGATAAGATGTGAACTCCAGGCTTATGTTTTTATCATGTTTCCTGGGGGATCAACAGTTCATTTGATGATACAGATACAAGTGGAAATGGAAGTGAGATGTAAAATGTTTTCAGCTATGAAGTATTTGCTAGTCATGATGTCAGATTTCTTATTGCTACTGACAGGAGTGCTATTAAAGATATTGCTCACACTTCTTATGTATTCCCCTGTCAAATACTGATCTTGCTTGTTTGAGAATTTCATTTGATCACTGCTGTTTGATGCCGTTGGTCCTATGTTATCTGGTTATGTTAATTAACAGAAAAAAATGCAATCTTTATTTTTCAAAAAACTACATCTCTGGTGTCACAGCCTTCATGGAAATTCCTGGCAGTATAGTGCTTCATCTTCAGTTAGTTGAGTGAAAAAGAATAATACTCCAGGAGTGCTAATTAGCTGAAGGTAACAGCAACAGAATGTGTCACTAGTCATTGAAGTATAGCCTGAAAATGTAAGAAAATACATAATAAATCATCACATTTTGTCAAGTTGAATCAGTCACTATAACAAATCAAAGACTGATATACAGAAAATAGTGAGGACAAAATATCACCAGTGATTAACTAGCCATCATTGTATCATAGACCATAATTCACCTTCCTGAGAAAGCAGTTATGATAGAACATAATACAGCAAAGTCTTTAAGCAGGTGCCATTATAATAAGGAAATCTCACTTGATGTAATCTATGCATCAAGTGAGACTTCTATCCCTTTTAGTGACAACTACTTCTTACTTTGACTGCAAACCTTTAAATGAAATTTCCATTAATTACTGGGCACTATGTTTGTTGAAAAACAAAATTCACACAAAAATTTTTACAGCAGTAGTATTTTTTCTGTTCTTCTCTTGAAAATGTTGATACATTTGCTTTTAACATCACAATTTTTCCTCTTAGTTTGATGAATAACTCTTCAGTATTTCTAATCATCACAGAGTAAAGTGCTGGCCACGCTTCATTCAACATTTGTTTCAACTATTTGTTATGCTGTTATTTGCTTTATTTTCATGTACATCATAAAAAAGTAATTTTGGGAAATGGTTTCATTAATAATTGTAATTGTAATGCTGTAACTTTAATTTCTTCTGAATAGAATGAATATTGGTATATTACTTTTTAATTTACAAGCTAGAAATTTAGAGAACAGAAGCAGGAAGGAAGGGATGCCATTCAGAGGGACCTCAACAGGCTGGAAAGCTTGGCTCAGGTTATCCCAATGAGGTTCAATGCAGCAAAGTGCAAGGTTATGCACTTGGGCCGGAAGAACCCCAGGCACCTGTACAGGCTGGCAGGAGTGGTCCTCGAGAGCAGCTCGGCAGAGAAGGACCTGGGGGTCCTGGATGGACGAGAGACTTAACATGAGCCAGCAGTGCGCTCTCGCAGCTCGGAAAGCAAATGGGATCCTGGGCTCCATCAGGCGAGGGGTGGTCAGCAGGGATAGGGAGGTGATTGTCCCTCTCTACTCGGCTCTTGTGANTTTTCTGTGATTCTGTGATTCTGTGATTTTTTGTAGCTCAAAAATGGGCTCTCTCCATTTATGACTACAGTAGTAATGATAAGGAAAGGATTAATAAATTAGGTGAGGTAAAATATAATTAACTTTAAAGTTCATCTAAGTATGGTAAGAGTATATGCAGTGTGTCCCAGAATGCAGACTTGTAAGTTCTTACTGTTGCAACAGCATAGATTTTGTCAATAGCACAGCAAAACAAGGTGTCATACACATTCATTAGCAAGATAGAACAAAAGTGGCTAATGGGCAGTGATGTCTTTTGTACCCTTTGTGACAGTTGGTGACACCTAACGCTCTACCTCATACAGAAAAGTAGAAAGTGACCTAAAGTTGTACAAAAATTTGCCTCTCCTGTCCTTCTGGAATCTTAAAGCCAACAAGATAACGCTGTGGTTTGTTCATCACTTTTCCATTTTACCCTCATTTCATATCTAGGGCTTAACAAGAAAAAGGAAAAAAAGCTGTCAGTAATTAAGTTGGTGGTTTCATCACCTCTGAACAGCCCAGACTGGTTGAATTCAGTGTTGTCATTCATTTGAAAACAAAATGCAGATCAGGCAGTGCTCCCCAGCTGTCAGTGGAAAGATTTTCATAAGATCTAAGTTAGATTTGTAACACTTTTGAATCTCAGACAGCGTCACTGCAGCAAAGGGCAACTTCTGACTGTGATGTTCATTCCCGGTGATCAGCTCTGAGTTCCTGGATGAATGAGGTGTAAGCTAACAGTGCTTTCATGTTCCTGGGCATCACCAGTCACCTTGTGCGTGACTTCCAGACAATGTCACAGCTTGGGCCCTTCCAGTATTTGTTGTTTTACAAGCCAGAAAAGAAAATGTTGTGTTGTAGTTAAACAAGTGGCTTGTTTATGCGAGCAATGGGAGAGGCTGCTGAGCATTGAACCCCCCTGCTAAGAGGGTAGTTTATGTGGGAGAATAAACGTGATGTATCTTGGATTCTTTTATGTGTAGAGAACTGCAACCACGGTTTATTCTGAGCTGAAACTCAAAATTCCTTCTTCCCTGGAATTACACTTTTTTGTTTAGTCTGAGTGGTTATCTTAACAGCTTTGATTAGATGCCATCCACTACAAAATTTTTCTGCAATTTTGTGGCTTGGTCCAAAAATGATGGAAATTAATCTGCTGCTTTTGCAGGAGTTAATTTCCTTAAGTATTCCAAGGAATCTTACCATGATATAATTTTTCAATATAAGAGATAGATTTCTCTTTGTAGGAAGAGTTTGTACATGCTTCCTATATTTATCATCACTATTCTTGTATTTATCACCCATTCACACTTTTAAAAGTGTGCAGGTTTGGCCTGAAGTGTAGTTGAAGAGAAGACAGGGCTAATGTACAACTTAAAAATTATCACTCTCCCATCCCGACAACATGGATTTACTGATTAATGTGCCATAATCTGACCTTTGTATAAAGCAATTGATCTCAGCTCTTGCTGAATTATCAAAGGAGTTGTAAAACAGACTGCTGCACACTGTACTAGTTTCTACACTAAAAACTCTGTCAGAAACACCAAATTCTATTAGGTCAACAGCCCCTGATGAGTTCCTCAGGCAGCTGACCTATTGCTCCCAGTAAGGACAATTTGGTAGCTTGGGACTATACACCTTCACTAGACTGATCTGTACCCCACTAAAATACTGTACTCACTTCTTACAGCTTTGACTTTTGCCCCTCTGAGCAGGCAGGTTAAAGGGATTCTCACAAATCCTATACCCTCTTTGTTTTCCACTGAAACCCAAGGCAGATCTTAAGTAGTGCATAGTTCATCAATTGACTTAAATCAATTACTGCATGCCTGATGTCTGGGATGGAGAAACAGCAAGCATCTTGGAAGTGTGGATGGAGGATTCCAACTCTGTGCTGCTAAATGAATCCTTCCAGCAGTGTGGAAACATGATGTTCTGAGGGTTTCATACCCTTTTCAAACTATTCAGTGAGACCTATAGTGTTCCTGCCACTTTGTCTCTTGAGAGCATGTTTTATTGTACATACAAACCATTCATTTATCAACCAAATGTACACAGAGCACAGTTTCTAAGTAGACTGTTATCAGTAGAATATACCTCCTCGTAGCTATGCAAACAGCTTCTGATTGTGCTTCTGCACCCTGCCAGTGCACCTGCCCTGGGTGTAAATTCCTCTTCTGGTATTTTGCCTTCCTAAAATGTTGAAATGTGAAGAATATAAAATGTTCTTTTCTACTTCTTTCACAGCGTAGACTACTCCCAGTTTACCATTTTAATTCTTCTTATTGTATCCCAGAAGTAATGGTATTATGTTTTATAATTGATCTTGAAAAATTCAATAGTACTCTTGGTCCACAGCCAAACTAATTTTCTCTTAAGGCTGGAGTTAAAAATGAACATGTATTCTGCTTTCTCCCTACCCCTGAAGTCTGTATTTCACTCCTGACAACAGCATGTTTCTTTATGCATGGACATCTCACAATTTGGCATATAACTTGTAAGGTCTTCAACATATTTTATGTCAACAAGTAAATCAATTAAAGAGAAATTTCATTAACTGAATGTGAATAGATGTGTGGATAAGGTAACTTATTCCTCATAAAAGGAGAAAATGTATGACCTTTGCAGCTCTTAAGTGTCTAATAGCATATAGGTAGATGGTGTGGAGCATTAAATTTATATGAGGCTCTTGCTGAACTGTTGGAGTTAGCTCTTCTGCAGAGGTTATGCTATGTATGTCATTCACTTATTACTCAGATCTTTTTCATGCAGCATAATGTGTGACAAATTCTAAATGTGTGACTTAGTTTATTTAATAGATTTCTTGTGGTTTTCCATTTTTATCTTTTGAAAATGTTTTTCTTGGCTTGCACAACTCCACTACTAGACTATGCCCCAAATGATCTTACACTTGTGGTACTCAGTCCAAAAGCAGTAATCAACACGATTCTCTTGCACTACTCTTCAGTGCCTATTTGATTTTTGATTACTGACCTACATGTCTACGAGTGACCACAGGCCAGCAAAACTGCAGAAGAGCATAGTCCCTTTTTCTTATGGACACTCTCTCATTGAGTGTATGTTTGATATAACTGCCAGTAGCATTGAGTTTTGCAGTGGCAAAAGAAAAAGGCCCTAACACTGAGCACTTGTGATCCTCAATTTTTTAAAAACTTTTCTCAACAGCTCTATGCTGTGTTTTCTTTAACAAGACTCACTCAGCACAGAACCTGAGGATTTCTCACAAATGTTAAGTACTTCTGACTATTTAGAGAGCAAGACAGGTGCTTGATCTTTCCCTTCTCGATTTCTGGAGAAGGCTGAAGGAAAAGTTGCACCACACATCAATATATTTAGATGGCTTAGATAGCATTTCTTCTGTGGGACAGTATTTCTTTATTTTCTGCCTTGAGCTACCTTCTTTGCTTTTACTTATCAAAGGGTCAGCTGTCAGCTTCAGTTCTCTTGGCTTCTCTCTTGCCCTGCGTTAGCCTCATGTTCAGTAATTTCATCTTGCAGTTTTCACCCAGATTTGAAAGGGAATAATTTTAAAAGGAAAAAATCAAAAGGCAAACACACAGACTGTCAAGAGGATTTAATCCTGGTCTCAGAGGGTTCTGACTTTTAAAAACCTCTCCTACATAAAGATGATTTTTTTCCTAGCATGTTAATAAGGCCAACAAATATGGAGCTGTAAATAATTAAAAAAATATACAACTGTTGTCTACTACTACACTAGAATTACTTAGTTAAAAAGCACTTGTTTCTCTTTAGTTTAAGAATTTACAGGAAACTTTCTCTAGTTAATTTGAAACCTTCCCATACAAATCTGTCTTAAAACCTCTGATACTGACTTTGACATTGAGGTGTCTACCTCTTGAGCTCTGAGTTTTGCCTTTAAATGGTGTATCACTCAGCTCTGGCCTCAAGAATGATAAAGAATGTTAGGAAAAACCTCTAATCTGAATACAGTCTAGGTTTGAGAGAATAAGTATGTAATTTTTCACTCTGTTGCCATAGATTTCAGCCTGATACATCGTACAATATCCCACTTGAGTATATCCAAGAGAATGCTTTTACTAATACTTCCAAATCTTATACTAAATATGGAAATTATTGTCTGTGGAGGACTTGTGGTTTTGACTCTCCATAGATTTCTAGTGTTAGTTCTGACAAGAACCAATATTTCTGTCAGCTGGAGAATGATATTTATTTATTTGCTGTGTCTGAAAGAGAGTCTCACTATATTTCAACTGTACTTACTGTAAATAAGAGGTAATAGAATATAACAAATGTTCTACATAAACCTTTGATCTGAGCTGTTATTCACTAGATAAAAAGTATTATGTAGTGCAGATTTTTGGCTAAGAAATAATGTTTAAACAGCAGCTTTTCCAGTTGTAGCTCCAAAATTAAGGCCATTTAGAGGGCACCTATTCTAAATAGAAAAAGTCTTGTAGAAGCAATTGTTCTATTGCATGAAATCACATCAAAATTATTGTTTTTCTGGGTGTAAAGTACAGTCTATAACTGCAGTTGTGTAATGAAGTGAAAATTAGGATACTACATGTGAGACTTGTACTGCAGTTGTAAGGAAAATTTACTTTCCTTGCATTCAGCTTAATATTTTCTAAATGCCTCATTTACATTTATGAAGTCCAAAATGTGGATATTTTCATTTTTTTGGAAAATGTGAACTTAAAACTGAAACAAAGAAATACTAATTAAGTTATGCTGTACTGAAGCTTGTATCTGACACTCCAGAATCAAAACTGCTAGGAAAATTAAGATTTTTTTTTTAAAAATGGAATTGAAAGGAAAGAAAGCAGGAGGTTGAAGGAAGATCTCAATACTAGCATTATTTTCTAAATAAAATGAATGTATGGCAGAGATCAGAAATCCATACCAGGGGGCTAATATTCTGAATGTTAGCTTAGTTGGACTTGTTTAGCATGTTCTATTTCGCAGAAAACATTTTTAAACTGGAATCAAGCTATTTCTCTTGCAGAACATGTGTCGTGAATACAGGGACGGGGACGCAGCTTGATGCAAGCTAGTTGTCCGATTTTATTTGTCAAATACACACTTATTTATATGATTCTGAGTACAAGCATCTAACCCCGATTGAACAGAGCACCACGTGTGTTCTTTACTGATTGGTCAGTACCCTTAAACAATGGTTCAGGCCAAATATGTTGTAAACAAGGTTCTGGTTCCAGAGATAAGATATCTGTTGAGGTAGTTATCAATCTTCGTCTTCCTTCTTTGACATGGGAAGGAGCTCTTGTTTTTCTCTCTCAGGGTTATAGGTCAGAGGCTCCTGTTCCTTTCTCTGGCCTGCTCTATTTTTACCTAAACAATGGATACATATAAGTCATCCTATTCTAAATACATGAGGTTAGTATTATAATGATACATATAAAATATATAAGCAATCCACAAACATGTGTTCAATGATGAGCTAAACCTAGGGAACAGTATTTGCAGTCTTCACTTATGCATTTTATATCGGTTCACCGATCATTAAGTTGCACAATTCATTTGTCAGTCACAAGTACATTCCATATGGGTTTTGCTTGCTAATTGCACTAATTCCCTTTTTAAATGAGGAGCTGAGAGAACAGCTAATACACTGAAGTTAACAACATTAAAATAAACCCCTCGTGATGCACAGTCATGTACTGATGTTTTACATCTGAATATCAGATTAAACATGGATCAAAGTTAGATAAGGAAGAGTCCAAGTAGGCCAAAGAACACAAACCATCCTAAAGAAAAGAAAGGGATGGAGAGCAGTCAGAACGGAACAAAAATAAAATATGTGAGGAAAGGTGCATTTGTAGTTAATCTGCTCATAATTGGAATGATTCCACTCCCTAAGGAATTAGTGAGAATTTTACTCCTGATTTCACTGGAAACAGATCAAGTGGATCAAGAGCCTGACTCAGGAAGTCCTATACTACCTCTTAAAATAATTATAACTATAGTGATAGGCTGATTAGATTTTATATATATATATTTTGTTAAAGTTTTGCTTTATTCCTTTAGAATCATGTCAAGGCAGTGGGAAAGCATCAAGAAAAGTACTTGTAATACTTCTGATGAAGTTAATATGTTAGTTTAATATGATGCTTGGAAAATATGTAAAAATCTTTAGCTACAATAGCACAGTTATAGTGTAATATTGATCCTAAGGCTTGTACAGGAAAGCTGAGTGATGTTCTAATGCTGAATGTCTGGTGTTACATGTCATTAAAGGCAGGAGCAGAAGCCACTATTATTATGTGATAGTTACTCAGAACAGTCTCTGTCCTGTTCTGTGCTCCATCCTTCTGCTCTAATTGGGTCTGAAAGATTACCAAGAGAACACAGCTCCTTTGGGAGCTGCATTTTCACCAGCTTCAAAATCTGGCACAAGAGAAGCAAAGGGTATCTGCTGGGCCTTTGTCCTGCTAAGTCAGGAAAAGGAGCAGATTGCAGTAGTTACCTCATGGTGAGACAATCCCATCAAAAGATGAGAGGAATAGAAATGAGTAGTGAGATTCTGCTTCTGAATCTCAGCTGTTTTTGTTCTGATATGTATTTCCTCCTTGGAAATGTGTCTTCTGGTGCTGGTCAGTGAGAAAGTTGACAGCTGTCCTCAAGTCTTCAGAAACAATTCAGGGACGAAGATATACTTTTCTTCACCTCTTATGAATAAGGGTAAGTATTGCCCTCTTTCATTTTGACACCAGTTGAGGCAATGATATAGAAGCTCCAATTATTTGCTGCTCTGTTTTTCAAAGTCCTGTCTCTAAATCACACCTGCTGTCTGTAGTTGGGCTGTAGTTTCTTTACAGTATATCTTATAATTGCAATGGATACATCTAATACAGACAGAATAATTGCCAAAAGCGAACAGAAAAACCACATCTAGATTTTCTGTAGTTTTATTTGCCACCAGCATAGAAAGAAATTTGAGTTAATTACTTACATCAGTGTTTCTAAAAAATTGTTTAATTCCAAAATATATCTAGATATTAATAAAGAAATAGGATTCTTATGCAATGCATACTTAATGTTCTTACCCCTCCATTTTTGTTTTTATTTTCTGACCAGGATTGTTTTTTCTAATGGTGTATGTCTAACTCTTACAGATGACATGGCCTTGAACACTGAAAACTCTAAGTACTGGTAAGTAAGTGCTAATGGTATCAGCACAAACCCTTGCACCTGTAAGGAATTGCACAGATTTCAGACATTCATAATATTAAGACCCAGTTACATTATCCATTACATAAAAAGAGGCTGGAAATAATCATTATTGGAAACTTGATCCAATTGAGATACTAAAGTTAGTTTTTCCTTTGTTTCTGAAGCATAATATCAATATTGAACTTGTTGATATTTTATGGATTTTTTTGTGTTTTTTCTTTTCTCTTAAAGAAGTGTAGTCAGTGACACTGCATTTTGCAATCTCCATTAAGATCAAAGGCAATATTGCCACTGACTTAAAAACTTAAATAATGTAATTATTTGGCTCCAGAACATCTGTATAGATGTCAGCTGTTGAACAAAGATGTTTTCCATTGTTTTCCCTATGTAAGAATTCCATTTTTAATCATAGAATAGTTTGGGTTGGAAGGGACCTTAAAGATCATCGAGTTTCAACCCCCCTGCCATAGGCAGGGACACTTCCCACTAGATCAGGCTACTCAGTGACATGTCCAGCCTAGTCTTGAACACCTCCAGAGAGGGGGCATCCACACCCTCTCAGGGCAACCTGTTCCAGTTGCCCATGTACCTTCATACCCCCATGTACCCTTATACCCCCATGTACCCTCATGCTCCCATGTCCCATCTCCCCACATCCCCAGTCCCTCACTACATCCATGTTGCCACCTTCCTGTGGCCCCCACCATGTATGGATTTGTTTGTTTTCATCTCTCAGGATCATTATGATGGTATGCTTTGATTTCTGCCATAGCAATTATACAGGTGCTGAAGCAAAAGGTGTTTCATCACTAAAGACCAATAATATAGTGCAGCGCTTTTTTCCACTATAATTTAATTACCTACTTATGTCATTTTCTCCTGGATGTGATTAGCACAACTTACTGTCTCTAACAATGCTTGGTATATGCCTTTATAGGCATATTTCTTTATCTAATGGTCCCCTTTATATACAACTTAAAAAAATTTTTGCACTCTGAACTCAATTTTATATGTATTACCGAAATTATTCTCTCAATTAATTTTGTCTACCTGTTGAACACCAATCTCCAAGTTCTTCTATGATGTGATCATTCAAGTAGATTGAGAATGGCTGGTCTCCAAATCTATGTAGTCCTTTCAATATTGATTATGCACCATGATCAAAGCCATGGTATGTATCAGAAATTGTGAATAGACCCAGTGCTATAAAAAAGTGAATGCTCATTACAAAATGCAATCAAGTTGCAATGGGACCAAAATATTATAATTGAATAATTATTTTAATACCCTGGCATGTAGTTACCTTGTGACAGCGTCTTATGGAATTTGAGTACAATAGCACCTTTTTCAGGGTATTGTTTTTTATAGTTTTGTTGTTAATTGTGTATTTTCTACAGTATACTTTCACGATTATCTAGAAAATAGGTTTTAAGGATGCTTTCTGCAGGACTCCTGGGCTTCTGCAAAACTCACTTACTTAATTCCTAGTGAATCCAAGTAGCTTTCATAAAGATTTCTTATAAAAACTATGCACTAGTGCTATGAATTTTACCTTTATAAGCTTTTATAACCATAAAGTAAGGTACAAGTGAATTCTTGTATTACTTAGCATAGTGTAAATGTGAATCCATCTTCTTATGCTGCATATTTGCTGCTTGAAAAGGTAGAGATATTGCCTATCAGAATCAGAACACTGACAAATGAATTGTGGTACTGGACATTGCCCCTTGTCCTGTCACTATATGCCCTTGCAAACAGTTCCTCCCTAGCTTTCATGTAGGCCCCTTTCATGTACCGGTAGTCTTCTATGATGTCTCCCCAGAGCCCTCTCCAGGCTGACCAGTCCCAGCCCTCTTAACCTGTCCTCATAGGAGAGGTATTCCCACCCCCTGATCATCCTTGCTGCCCTCCTCTGAACCCCCTCCAACAGGCCCATGTTTTTGATGTTACAAGAAGTTGCTTCATGCAATGTCATTAATCTAGTTATTTAAAGCCACATTAAAAGCAGTTTGATATTTGGGCTTCCCAGTATTTCAGAAGTTGCAGTTGCTTTGGATTTCCAAAATAATTTCTTCATGCCCAATTTATACATATTTGTTTTTGTGACATGAAATAACATTTCTCTCTTTTTGATACATTGCCTCCAGATATATCTCCAGAGACTTCTGGAAGGCTAAAATCCTAGTTTTTCTTTCCTGTAGTACCTATTTCTCTGTCAGATCCATAGCTCTTCTCTGAACCTCTAGCAGGAGTGATCAGATATATCTGTGAAATTTGAAAGACTTTTAAGGCTTCTGTGGTGACAGAAATGCTTCTTTCTCTCTGCAGATGTAGAGAAATCTTTTCCCAGCTTTCTCAGAGGGATCTCTTTGTCTTTGAAGGTGGAGTTGAGATGCTTTGGTGCTAAGCAGTGTAGCCATACTGGCACAGTGCAACAGCAAAGGAAATCACATCCTCTGTTGGGTTACCTGTGGTAAGTTTGTAGGTTCCTAATTTGGCTCCAGTGCATAGTAAAAAAAATGATATTATAGGTAATTATAAGAGAATTCTAAACACTATTAATTCCTGTGGATCTGAATTGTTGGATTGTGGTCTCTCTGGATATTTTGGAATGGAAGTAGAACAGAAGTGTTTCTAATTCATTTCCTAATTATAGTTCCTTGCATTTAGGAAACTTTTCTTGCAGAAATGTATCAACTGCCTAGTTTTGTGTTATGCTTCAGATAGTGCATTTAAGGGCTAACATTTGTGAAAAATAAGGTCTCAGTAAGGTCTGCCACTTGGTGACAGTTCTTTTCCCGCTGGCGGGGGGAAATGCTTTAGGGAAGATATCTTTGAAATAGTTTTCAGTATAATTTGAACAAAATCTGATTTATGTAAACTGCATACTATGCCACTCTGTGTGATGTGTATGTTACATCAGTTGAGACTTTGTGGTCTCACTAAAGTGAAAATTTTGTCATTGATTAGAGTGAGATCAAGATTTTTTCAGTAGTCCAATCTGGACTCATTCACAGGTACTGTGAGACAGCAGGTGCTCTCATGCTTTCATTACTCTTTAACTGTCATCTGTGAGTTTGACCAAATTAAATCTGAAGAGCATTTTATACCTCACATCCTTATGAAGAGATTATGCATTCCAAATTCAGTGGCTATAATACAGGGTTGTTACTACATGCATATAAAACCAGTTTAAAATATTAGTAAAGAATTATCTCTGAATCTGAATTCCCAGATTTTGTTTTTTAGAGACTAGCAGAGATAATTTATAAGCCTCTCAAAATTAACCCCTTTGAAATACTTAATTGCAAAAATTTACATTTAATAATTCATGAAAAAAAATTTTGTAAATGTTATTGTCATTGTCTGAAATTTCTGAATTAATAGAAAAATTGAGACAGCACTTTGCTCTTTCAAATCCCCTATCAAGTCTGGGAGACTGCCTTGCTTACTTATAAAATCAAAAGAAGCCATTAAATATTGTGTCTTTTTGTTTTTAAAATCACAACTTTTAAATATTCCATTAAAAGAAATAATAAAGAACATTAAAGCCACTTTACCAAACATTCAGAAATTCAGCATTATATAAATTCAAAGGTGTATCTGCTTAAATGTTAATATAAGGAAGATGGTGGTTGTGTGCCAACAAAGATGCACAGGGGGAATCTTTCACTTCAGTAAGTTTCAAATATAATCTGTAAAGTTTCATGGCAATGTTCTTTGAGTCATTTTTTAATTAATCAAAGGCTTAATTTTATAAATTGCTGCAGGATGAATAAACATCATACCAACTGTTGCTGTATCTCCTTGCCTTTTAAGAAATGGACTGAAATTTAGCAATAATAAGGTCTAATTAGCATACATATGGAATCCAGTATATGGTGTCTGACAGGTTTTTTCATGCCAAGTTTTCATTTGCCTGTGCAATTCTAAGCTTAGGACTTTCTAATTCTCAGGAAGAAATTATGTTGGTCCATGTTTTGAAGTGAAGAAAGAAAAATAAATGTAGTTTTGCAAAATCTTGGGAAACTTAGCATGTTTGGACTTATTTGGTGTCTTTTTTTTAACTGCAAAACCAATTTGGAAACTTGTAAGCAAAAGGAATGTGTTGGGGAAAAACAGATATACTGATGAAGAGTTAATGTTTTAATGACAAAGTAAATAAAGAGTTATAATGAACATGAAAAATATTGCACTGATGCAATAGTAAACAAAAAAAAGACTTTAAATTTACATTTCATTAAAGTGAATCAGTGCATAAAATGCACAATTTTGAAGAGTACAGAAGTAGTGTTTTCAGATGTCTGGTTACTTTTGTTTATTACAGATATACTGCCATGTGTGGAATACATGACACTTTATTCTCCTATTCTTCATTTTTACTGGAGTATAACTTTTGGAAGTGAGGCCATAAATGTTTCCTTTACCTACAGGAAGACATCTCTTTGTTTTTTATTTAATGCCTATACTGGCATTAAAACAATGAAATAACTGATATCTACAATGAGTATGTGCAATAAGTTATGCACAGTGAATTATAATTTACTAAATCATGAAGCAAGCTACTTTTCTGAATAAAGTTTGCATAAAAGTAGAGTTATGCTTAATATACACTATCTGATGCGTGTTGAAATCAAATGCAAAAAAACCAATCATCCCTAAAAATGTAACCACAAAATCACATAAAAAATATTGTTTATTAAAAATATAAGCATGTCATGTAAACACCAGCATTTAGTTTACCTGGGAATTTAAGCAGTAGGATTATTGGAAAGGTATCATTGCTGATATTGATGTGTTTCTGTCAAAGAATGCATTGTCAGTCATATTTTCTTAATAATTTTATTGTCCTTTGTTTTAAGAATTGCCACACTTCAGGCATAATATTAAATGCTTTAATTTTGACCTTAGAAAGCTTATTGGTTACTGTATCTCTAGCTACATTAAAAAAAAAAAAAAAAATTGCATGAGAACTCCTGGCTTGGTAAATCCAGAATAATTTAAAGCATGTTTTTTTAATCTGGTTTTTAATTTGGTTTGAAGTGCTGAGATGGTGGGTGGGGTAAAGGATTGCACCACTTTGCTCTGGAAGAGTGTGGTTGTGCTAGGATTAGCAAGGACAGATACCTTGGAAAACCAATCATAGAATCTGTTCAGTTGGAAGGGGACTTTAAAGGTTATCTAGTCCAACCCCCACACAACAGGCAGGTTGCACTAGATCAGGTTGCACAGACCCTTGTCAAGTAGGGCATTTCCAGGGAAATTTCCACCACCTCCTTGGCCAACCTGTTGCGGTGCCTCGCCATCCTCATGGTGAAGAACTTCTTCTTAATGTCTAATCTAAGTCTATTCTGCTCTCGTTTAAACCTTTTTCCTTCCTGATATTGCTGCATGCCATTGCAGAAAGTCTCTCCCCAGATTTCCTGTAGGCAGTGTTCAGCTACTGTTAGGCCATCTTAAGGTCTCCCAAGAGTCTTCTCCTCTCCAGACTGGATAGCCATGACTCTCTCAACATGTCCTCGTAGGAGAGGTGCTCCAGCCCCCTGCTCATTCTCATGGTCCTCCTCTGGACCCTTTCCAACACGTGTATGTCCTTCTTGAGCCAGGGGCTTCAGGCCTGAATGCAGTACTTTAGATGCTAGATGCTCGTGAAAGCAAAATCAAGGGGCAGAATCACCTTTCTTGACCTACTGGCCACAGCTCTGCTGATGCAGCCCAGGATACAGTTGGTCTTCTGGGTTGTGAGCTCACACTGGTGTCCAGGTTTCCATCCACCAGTATTCCCAAGCCCTTTTCTGCAGAGGTTCTCTCTGTCACATCATCCACCAGTCTGTAGTGATAATGAGGATTGTCCAGGCATAGGTGCAGCACCCTGCACTTGACTGTGTTGAGGTTTCTATGGGTCTATCCCTCCAGCCTGTCCAGTTATTTCCAGCATGTTGACCATACCACTCAGCTTGGTGTCATCAGCAGAACTGCTGAGAGTGTGTGCACTCAATTCCATTTCCTATATGAAGATAGTAAACAATCATACTCCAGGCAAAATATCTGATTCAAACTGATCCTACGAGTTTGCAGATTATCTAAAGTGTGAAATTTGGGCTACTATACTTTAAGAGCTTAGTTAAAGATTCTCTCAAGTTATTTCTTTGCTCTGTTTTAATGTTTTATGACATAGGTGGCCTGGGGAAATATATCTTTTTTATACCTAACTATAGTATTTCAAAGATGCTTGAAGAATTTCATTTGCCATCTGTTTATTTTTATACTTTTGGACTGGGAGGCCAATACAATACAAGCAATACACATTCAAGCCAGGTAATAAACCAGCTTTATTTATATATTTTTTATATTACTGTTTTAGGTTTATTTCTTCCTGAGGTACAAAGCAGGTCATGATTCCTATAATCTAATCTTCTGTAAGTATTAGTAATGAGACAGTGCAGCAGAAAAGTGTGGGTCTTCCCACAAGAATTCATTTTGTTTATGAATTAAGTTACATGAAATGTGGAATTTGAGATAAAGCATGAAATTTTTAGAGGGTGCCAGCTGACATAGCTCCATTAAAATCTCCAGAAAGATAAGAGTTTTCACTACCAAGCCTGTGGCTCACTCCCAGGGGAAGTAGAATAGATAAATGAATGTTTCTATCATGAATCTTTTACATTGAACTACTGACATAGTAAAGACAGATACTGGTGTTGGGGGATGGGCACAGGCTCGGGAGTTAACGACTGCCATCAAGTTCTCGGAGCAAGACAAAGACAGCGATCGAGGCCTGAGGCAGACCTCGCCAGGTTGGAGCCATAGCCGCGTGTTGTCCTTGGCAGCCTGGGGGAGGTGCCGAGGAACTGGTGAACAAGGAACTCGTGGTCAACTGTACCGGAAGGAGGAAAGAGAGAAACCGACATTGATGGATGTAACATGTGACCAATCTGAGTGAGTAGTGTGCATGGTTAGCCATAGCTTTACATAACCTAGTCTGACGCTCTCAATAAACGGATTCTGGCTGATCACATTGATCATGAATGTCAGCCCCTTCTTGCATTATACTGGCATTAAGAATCCAAGAAAGATTGAGATATTACACCTTGAACTTGAGAGAATCCATAGGTTTTATCTCTGTCATCCACTATTACTTTGACTCCAAATCGAAGTAGAGTTTAGTAGGAAGCAGAAGAATAATGTGAAGTTCCTTGTCATTGGAGTAAGTTGTGGGCAGCCTCGTAGCATTTGGATGAAATCTAGCTTGTCTTGAAAGACAAATCTTTTCCCCTTATTCCTCACAAGACAAGTTGAATAGTTCTACTGGCTCTGCATCAGCAATATGACCTTTGATGGATGCTGTAACTACTAAGTTCAGTGAAATCATTTAAGTTGATAATATGCATGTCACTTTCTACAATTTTACCTAAGGTATTCACGAGAGGCCATTTTTTGAACTGAATTTGCCAATAGGAACATCTAAATCCCTTATAAGGGTACCTAATGGGCTTGGGAAAGAATCTTTTTTTGGATTTTTCTAGAGCCTGTTCCAGATTTTACAAATTCCTACTACAAGTCCAGGAAGCTCCCAGGCAAGCAAAATCTAGAATGAGAAGCAGAAAAATGGCTGATTCATCTGATATCGAGGGAACCAGAGAGGCCTTTTTTTGACTATTCCTGCAGGTACTTGTATTTTTCCCTGTGCTGATCTGCCAACAAGGCCAGTTTTACATCAGCATGAGTGAAAGACAATCATCAACATTGAATCATTATATATGTTAGATATAACTACACATTGCTTATCTACTCTTTCTTCATTTATTTCAGCTGTGATTTTAAGTATCACTATTTCTGATAAAGAATTTGTGATAGGCTCTGGAACACTAGTTAAATTTTCCAAGAGGATAAGCTTTTAGTAATGATGAATATGCATCTGTAGTATTTCTATGGGCTTTTGCTCCTTCTGGTACATGGGACCTGTAAGAAGAATAAAGACTCAAAATGACTCCTTGTTCTACCATGCCTATATATATATATCTTTTTTAAAATGCTGATGTTATACAGAAACAAGAGTTTCATTGTTGTTTTAAGTAATATAGGAAGCGGCATGAATTATTTCATTTGAAAAAAAAGGCACTGGGCAGCCTGGTCTAGTGGGAGGTGTCCCTGCCGATGGCAGGGGGGTTGGAACTCGATGATCTTTAAGGTCCCTTCCAACCCAAACTATTCTATGATTCTATGAAAATCATGCTACTGGCACAGCCTGGCTTGTTTTTTTTGCTCTGTGAATTTTCTGTAGCTTTTCCACAAAGTGTAAATTCCAAATGGGAAGTGGCAGCATAGCAAAAAAAAACATTGTCAAGATGGAGAAAGTAAGTGGATTATTGTTCACTTTCAATGATGTCTAGGCTGTTATGTGGAGGCTTTTATGGCAATATGGGAACATAGCACTCTGTCAGAAAATGTTATTCAATATATTTTAAGCATTAGATAAACTTTGGATTTTTTTTTTCAGAAAACTCTCTTTTAATTAATTTTCAATTCTAAAAGAGCCAAAATTATCCTGTCTTCTTTACAGATATTTCATTAAAATTTGTAATTGAATTGAAAGGATTTAGTTATTGCAACCATTGCAATATTGGCTATAGCTATATTGCAGCAAAGCTTTAACTGTATTGCTTTCTGTGATGATTATAATGAGAAGTACCTATTGCTCATAGGTGAAATAATTTATAGAGATTTTATCTTTACTTGGCAATTTTAAAAGAAACTCAACATATTCCTTTAACTTTTCAATATCAATATGAACAGGGAAGAAAAAATGTAAGTATGATGCAAGTGAAATTATCTGATCCCTTCATTTTATAACAACAGTGATAGTCCTTTATGAATTCTGCTTACACAAAACCTGAAAGAGGGTATTATTTCACAGATGGCCTGGTTTCTCCATTTACATTACCCTTGGATCAATGCACAAGCAAGATTCTTACTTTGGAGTTTTATTAGTAAAACTATTGTTAAGCAAGCCATGTCAACTCAAATGTAAAAGACAAAAGTTCTGTGGCTAAGATTTGCCTCCCAGGTAGGCAACTGGAACCTGACCAAATTATGACTGATCAAACTTGCAACTCATTTTAACTACAACAGTGGGGATGCGTGTACTTTCAGCTGTTTCAGCCTAGGCCTTGTTATCTTTAATATGTGCTAAATACTGTAGCAGAGGTTTGTTTTCATCCTCATCAATATAGCTGTGCTTTTTCCTGTGATGATGTTCTTCTGTTGAATAAACTATTGAAACTAGAAAGCTGTCAGTTCTATTTTTCCTGAATACTTTCATTTCTTTCAATCATAAGTTCATATGATAGTTCAGACTGGAAGGGACTTCATAAAGCCCCGATAGCAGCAATAGTCAAAGCATCCAAAGCTCTGAGGTCAGACTGGGGCTCCAACCAGGTGCTGAAAGCCTTATAAAATTTTCAAAGAAAACAATAAAAATGCTAAGATCTTGTAATAATTTACAAGCTCTTGAAATGGAGGAAATCATAAATACAAAAATTATTGACTAAGGACTCTGGAAGGCCCATTCTTGCTTATTTACTTTAGTACCTATTAACAGATCTTTTTTAAAAAGGTTTTTAAAAAAAATCTTTAAAATCTTATTCTTTTAAAAATTTGCTTCATCCAAGAGCCTCAAAAATTGACAAATTTCAGAAGTTCACTTCTTGACATATACAAACATAATTTCCTTAGCTGCTGATCTGATAGATTCCTTGAGTGTTGACTAGTTCTGTTACAGACTTGTTGAATTAATAGTTCTACACTCAGACACCTTTGTAATTTTACTGACCCTTCTATTTGGACAGAATAATCCCAGCCTTTTTCACCTTGTGTTCTAAAAAGAATTACTCCTCTGTATTTTTATAACTCCATGATGTTTTTCTTGGCACACAGTACTCAAGCTGCTCGTATGGAAGCGGCTGCTTGCCCATCCTTGGATGCCTGAGGTCTGCCAGAGACAAATGTGTAAACCATCACTTTAAAATAGAGGTAAGTAATAGAATGAAAGGAACTCTAAGGTTTTGGTGTAATGAAAAGGGAAATTAACTGTTGATCATATCAGTGGTTCAAAGTAACAGAAGAATGCTGTTTGCCAGGCACTGAGGATGTCACTATAAAATCATGGTGAGACAAATCAGGAATTAGTTGATTGTGTGACTCATGAGATACTTGAAGTTTTTAAAAAATCCTGGATGACATCTAATGGCAGCACTGACTGCTGATAGGTGGAGAAAAAGGGCTTACTTGTGGCAGAGATGTGTGCATGGACCCTGGTCTGCATCAGAAAGTGTCCCCTGCAGATCAGAGTCTTCTAGTATCATGAAATGTGCACCATCTTCCAGCCACCCATCAGACAGTGTGTAGTAGCATGAATTTCCTGTAGTAGCAGGGTGGCTGGTGGCCAGGGAAATGATGAGTGCTGTAGTGATGTGTGCTGTGATGATGTATGTTACCAGTGTTAGCCTGAGGTTTAGCACTGCTTGTGTATTGTTGCAGTATGGGCATAGGCCATAAAGGGTTAACAGCTGCTCAACTCAGGCCTGGAAAAATCCTATCAAGCCACCTGATCGTGGAGGTCAGCCCCTTCTTACACCAATCGTCGCATTACTTTAGTGTATAACTGAAACATTGCAAGTAAGATTAGCAATACTACCTCTAGAACATTATTTTATAGAATAGGATTCAGTTGTCAACTGACTCAGTTATCAGCCTATGCAAATGACTTGTCAGCACTCAATTTATTTGGATGTCTTTTTTACTTTCAGACTGATTTTTAAATTAGGCTTTTTTGAGAATACTTGTTTGTGCGCTGAATGTTTTGCTTGTTGTCTTCCTCCTTGTTGTTGAATGAGGTTGTATTGTGATCATTAATGAATTATGAAGTGTCCATGATGAGTCATTAATATTTATGATGGTAAGTGTTGCACTAAGAATAAGGCAAAAACATCAAAAAGAAAATGGAAGTTTGAAAAGGATTTACATACATAGATTTCAAGATATCTGCAGATGACATTCACTGATTATCAAGACTGGAAGCTAACTGTATCTCATTTAACCCTAGTGTTTGAGTTGTAAATTGTTTGGAATAGATCATACGTATTTTTTTCAATGATAGAAATAATGATTAATATGTTCTGTAATATGCATCATATTAAGATCTCTCTGTATTACTCCCTTCAGAAAACATCCTTACTGCAGAAACTTTCATTACAAACTTTTAAAGTTGATGGAACTTGGAGAAAGTTGTTCCTTTGCTAAGACATATGTTACTAACCAGAAAAACAATATGAGAAGGCCTTCTGGTGTCAACAAATCTGTAGTCACAAGAAAAAATAATTCTGAATAAATTTACTGCATGTAGGTCTTTTAAACTGACACTGGAAATTCAGGGGAAGCATTTTCCTTTATTTCAAATTCTACTCAGATTTTCTTCAAATTAGGTAAGAAATGATTCCATGTACATTAGTGCAAATTTAACAAATGTTTAGTTATGCTATTTGCTTCTGAATATTCCTTTTAGAGAAGCCTTTAGAGATGCAGTATCTCACTTTCATTTTAATCTTGGGAGACAAGAAGCCACCCATGCATAATAACTATCAGTTTCATAAAGCTAATGAATTCACATTGCTAGTAAATAATTATTGTGTATCAAATGTGAAAATTTGCAATAGGAGATTAACAATTTCAGAAACACTGACAAGATCCCTGAACCAGATACAGAATTCAGTTCTATAAGGGACATTTTCAAGTGTATCCTTGCTTCTTCTCTTGTTATATGAGACATGCAGTAGTAACCAACCTGACTGAGACAGTTGGGAGTTATGATACATTAGCAGATTACAAAAATATAGTGAGGAGACAATCCATTAATCCTAGAATAATCTCTGTTAGATTCTTCTCTGTTCCTGTATTTAGATTATGTTTTTGTGACTATCTTAATTCTTTCTCATGTATACTGGATATTTTTAACATAGTGTTCGAAGCAAAAAGATTAAGTAATATTATTTTGGTAAAAGTTCAGAGAAGTGCTTAGAATCTTAATTCGGTTTCACTGTGTTTGTAATGTAAAACCTTAAAAAAAATTCAGAAACAACTTCAACACATTTTGGCTTCATGCAGCTGGAGGCAAAGGTGTTTTCATGGCTCTCCATTGTTAGCCTTAACACCTTAATAAACTGTCAGTCTCTTGGTGTATCCGAAGTACCACTGTGCAGACTAGATAGCTAGAGTGAAGTGGCATGCCTCTGCCATGAAATTTTCACTTACATTTTGTTACCACAAAAAGTGGGTGTTATAGTAGCATCTGTGTCATTATTAAGGGATACCTGGGCTGCTATTCCAGAGAAGTTTCATAACTTCTTTATGCATTCATACCATGCCTATTAAGATAAAGTTCATACTGTATTTTCCAAAACAGTGCTTAAGCACTTCAAAATGGGCATTGGATATATTTTCTCTAATAGTTATCTACTCTTCCCTAAAAAGATACTGAATTTCACAACCGTGTTGCACAGTGGCTTTGTAATAAATGTAATATCCACAACATTGCCAATAAACATTTTATGAGAAGAGCATATATAAGTATCTGTTCTGACACACAGAAGCAGAAACAGATCCCCTCCTTCAATATGTTTAATCTAGCTCCAAATTAATAAATAAACATCCTTGTTTCTCACTGTCTCAGCAAAAGCAGCTGTACCCTGCAAACTCCTTGCAGTAGGAAAACCCTCCTCACTTGGAAATACACTAATCATACAAATGCAAGGAAATTTTTAACAGGAAATTTAGACATAATTATAAAGTATAATGTATGGGTCTTCTTAGCCAGGTTTTATAACTGCCCAAAAGACCTTCTGCCTTCTTTTAGGTCATCAGCAAAATCTGTTAAAGCAGCGATTAAGTAAGTTGTTGAATAGCAAGGCATTCAACCACTGAATCCCCTTGTGCTATGTTTCACTTCCTTTATTCATACTATATTTTTTAATTTGTAGTAGCACTTCATCAAGTTCATTATAAAATTCCAAGTAAGAATATCTTTGGTCAGATGCAAAATAAAGTTAGGACACCTAAACAATTGTTGATTCAACTACATAATTCAAAATAAAAATTGATAATAAAGACATTCAAAGAGACATTCCAATTAAAAAATAATTTTTTGTATTTCTAAGATTATTGGAATAAAAAATTTGAATAAAATGGCTAGTAATTACTTATGTTATTCCTGACAATGTGCTTGAATAAATGTCTTTTGACTATGTCCTTTATTCACCTACTTTCTCCAGTTGCTCTTGATGATATTTAGAGCAGAGTGAGAAAGAAAGAATGAAAAATGGAAACCAAGAAACTGAAAATTAAGACAAGGAAGACACACTGATAATGCCATATATTATTTTCAGACATACCTCTGGACTTTGCTAGACTTCAAAGTAATAGTTTCTCCGTAGAGAAGTCATCTTTTTGCCTACACTAAGTCCCCAATGATGATTACCATAAATTTGGTTTGTCTGATTGAATTGGACAATGGGGAAAGAATTGTCTCATTTGTGGCTACCAGGTTTTTCATTTGGTGCTGCTGGCCATTCAGTATAGAGTTAAGCCATCCTGAAACTCTTCTGTGTAATTATCCAAAATCTTGACTAACTTTATAATCATGGGCCTGAACAACTGCTATAGAGGAAATTTTCTCTGTCTTGTGAGTATATGAGCCAAACTACAAATGAAAGGCTATGAAATTGCATTTTTCTCTCAAAGTAGCCAGAAACAATAAATGCTCAAATTCATATAATCATTATATGTCATTTTAAATACAATAAAGCAGATGGTTTAGAACAGAACCATCTTCTTTTGGATGTTGACTTGCTTAAAGAAAAATTCCTACTAATGCTAGTGCAGGAAAATTGTAGCTGTGAAACTGATTCCTTTGTTTGTTTACTTCTATCTGCAATTAGGAAAATTTTTCAAAAATTAAGCAGGTTTTTTGTATGCTTTTTACATCCCAGACAGCTGATGTGTACTGCGAGTATATTATTAGCAAGCTTCTGTTTTGCTGGAGTCCAGATAGCATTATTTTTAGAAAAATGTCATTAATAAATCATCCAAGAATACCAATTTTTAATTTTAGCATTTCTAAATAATGGACATAGGTTTTTTTTTTTAATGGAAAACTAACTATGAGCTTTAGAATTGATGAGAAAATTAAGTGAAAATTATTTGACTTCTATTTCATCCTGAAATCTGATTATATGGTGTGATAGTATTAAAATCTAGTATCAGAATAAATTCTAATTTCCCTTTTTCACGTGTGATATACCCACAATACATACCTTTCTATAGAAGGGTTCAGTTCACTTTCCTTATGGTCTTGAAAATAATGTAACCTTTTAGATAGAGCAAAATAGTTTCCAATAGAAGCAAAGTAATTTAATATCTCAGAATAGGAGGTGCAGTTGGAGACAAAATATTCTTACTCTAATCTAATGGAAACTCCCTCATGTCCTGTTAAGTAGTTAAATAAAAATTCCTGGCCTCATTGAAAGGCTTCAAAACCCAGTAACTTTCATCAGATTCCTCCCCTGCCATTTGATGAAGACTTCTACTCTTGTTCCACATAAAGACCAGCAGATTAGTGTCTTTCACTTGCTGGGGAAAAGTCTTGAAGAAAGTCACAAGTGTAGCAGTTTTGGTGCTTTTTATTTTGAGATCTACATACTTCTCTGAGGGAAATGACAAAACTGGAAGTCAATGGTGGTCCCACTTAGACTTAAAGTAGTTTGGGGTTTACAGACTATTGCTGTCACCAATTCATAATTTGTTATTTCTGTCTTTCACTGAGCCATATATGTGCTATTGCAAGTATTATATATGAATCTGACAGTCTTCCCCATGGAGTTTAAACTGTTCAGTGAAGAGAAGAGGGTAAAGAAACCAAAAGCAATCAGTCTATTTGATTTTGTGTCAGTTCCCTGGATAGTTATTTAGAAAGATTGAGACATATATGGACATAGGAATCTCTCTTTCTTAAGAGGACTTAATTTAGGAGAGTGCAAATATATCATAAACAACTAACTAGACAGTATCATTTTACTTGCTTTTAGATATCACTTTCTTGAGAAAAGAGCTGGGTTCAAGAGGCCAACTGGAAGCATCATGTCTCAGGGGAGAAAGTTGAGGCAACATGAAGAAAATAGTAAGGAAAAAAAAAGAAATCAAGTAAATAGATAAATAAGAAAGAATGAAAGCAGGGAAGTCTCACTGTGTGGAATTGTGATGTGTTTTCCCTTCAGACATAAAAGGGACAAGAGAACTCTGCTTTATTTCTGGGAATGGCAGTGAGTTTATCTTCGTGTTTGACAGCCAAATCAATACAATCCTTTTTATTACAAGCTGCATTGGAAAGGACCAACAGTCTGTTAGGTTGCTCTTGAGGAATACAACAATGGGAGTGAAAGTGAAGTAATGCTCAGCCATGTTCTCCTTCACTCCTAGTCAGGCAGGAGGCAGGGTATGAGGCAGGTACTTGTAGTTTCATGTTCCAGGTTCCAAGGTGCTGAATTCTTTCTCAATTGCTTCAAAAAAACAGCAAAAGATCCACTGCCAGTATTTTACTTGTTTCACATTGTTTCACTGAGTGTCTAGGCTCTCTACAAATGCTCCCAGCAGTTGTTAAAAAAAAATCAACTACATTTGAGCTGTAGCATATGACATTTCTGGAAAAGAGAGTGCAAAGCAGTGTCAAAGCTGAATAGTTAGAAGACTTAAAGGCAGGACTGTAGGTTTTTCTGAAGTGGAGAGTAGAAGGAAGAAGAGAATAAACTTTGTAAATTCTTGAGGAATACAACAATGGGAGTGAAAGTGAAGTAATGCTCAGCCATGTTCTCCTTCAGACCCACAGGCTTGCTCTGCAGCTACCACAGAGAAGCATACATAAATCTTGATTCACCTAGAGCCTACATGTCAGCCCTTTGTTTTCACATATGACCCTTGCTGCTGCTAGTCAAAAGCTGCTCCATCAGTCTTTGGCTGTTATTTCACAACAGCTTGCAGGAAAAGGGTGATGAGAAAAGAATGGATTAAAAGTTAAGACCTGAAAGGTACCAAATGAGGCCAGTCACTAGATAACTTGCAACAAACATTAAATTCACCTACTTTGTATGCTAGTGTTGAAGTGATGATTGTAGTAGAGTAGCTGCAGAGAGCTGTGAAAGTGTTACAGGTAATATGAATCTGAGTGTTTGGCAATACTATGGACCATGGAAAGGCAGAAGTGCAGGAGATCATTCTCATGGCTTGCAGCTTGCATCTGAGGAGTTGAAATGCTTAGAATTTCTGATACCATATGAAAACAAATGAAATCTCTTCACAATATAAATGGGAGCTTATGAGATGTGACAGTGCTCATGTAACACCAGAGTCTGATAAGAATATGTGAGGTTGATGTTATGACCTGTGTCGGTCTCACAGAGATACAAAGACAAGACAAGCACCAAGACAAGGCATTTCTGTTTCACAGGTTCTGTTTCACAGCTTTCTCTAAATATTTGTGGACTGCAGCAAGAAGTAACAGATACAGGACTTAGTTTTCAGTAACAAATCTAGTAGCCTAAATCAGAAGTTAAAGTTTTTAGAATAAAATGTATTTTCAAATTATTAATAATCTATGCCTTTGAAAAATGTGAAAACAAATTAATATTAAAAGTTTTTGTAACATGCTAATCTAAAGTGTCATGCTGTGTAATTGCAAAGAGAGAGGAACTGGAAGAAAATAATTCTTAAAAGAATATTTCTAAAAATGTATCTCTGTAACTTAGATTAAAAAAAATATTATATATATAGAGAGAAAGTGAAATCCTGGAGCAGGGAGGTGGAAAAAAGACTCCTAAAATGGGAGTTAATAAGAGAAGTTATACCATGGACTGATTTTTATGGCACAGTCATAAACCTTTGAAAGCGAGGGTTTATAGTGTGAGTGCTGTCAATATCTTAAACATTGTAAAATATTCTATAATAGTATTTCTGACATTTCCTCATGTTTTTCTTTTTAATAATTAAACCTTTTGAAAAGAAATATACAGATTATAGTCAGAACAACAAAGAAAGGTACCTTTTTGCTCTAATATAATAGATGTGAGAACTAAAGATTATTGACTTTCCAGCAACATCCTGTAAGTATGTAACTATAAAAATCTTGACCTTTTGCAGTTCAGTTAAAACATTTGAAGTGAATTATACTTAAAAAACCTCCTTTATAAAAAACCCTACCTGAAAGAATTCTAATAACTATTGATTCTTTTCTCATAATTTTCACATTCTTCTCTACAGTCATGTCCTGGTTTGAGGTAAAATAGGGTAAATTTTCTAGTTTGTAACTTTGCCTTTCAGCTAGGCCTCTTCTGTCTGACTAAACTCTGAAATTAACTTGTCCTGGTTTGAGGTAGAATGGGGTAAATTTTCTGGTTTGTGTTTGTACTAATATTTTTACTTGTTATTATTGGGTGTAAGATTGTTTACCTTTGTATAATGTTTAAAGAAAAACGGAGGAATTCGTGGAGGATGGGCACCGGCTAGGCAGCTAACGATGGCCATCAACTTCTCAATAGGAAAACAAAGGGGAGCCATCGAAGCCTCAGGCACACCTTGCCAGACTGGGGCCAGCGTGGGGGAGGTGCCGAAGCACTAGTGAAGAAGGAACTCGTGGTCGTTTGTACCGGGAAGAGAAACCACAAGGGGAGGGTTCTACATTGATGGATGTAACATGTAACCAATGTATTCCATCCCATATGCGTCATGTGCTCAGTATAAAAGGAGGGATCGAAGAGGTAGTCGCTCTCTTTCCCCCTCGTCTCTCTTCCTCCTCAGCTCTTCCCTCGTCGGC
>VZTY01027555.1:203084-235925 GCA_013400935.1 Turnix velox
CACTAGTGCTTCGGCACCTCCCCCAGGCTGGCTCCAGCCTGGCGAAGTTCGCCTGAGGCTTCGATCACTCTTTTGTCTTGCTAATGGCGGTCGTTAACTGCCTAGCCTGTGCCCATCCTCCACGAATTCCTCCGTTTTTCTTTAAACATTATACAACGGTAAACAATCTTACACACAGTAATAACAAGTAAAAATACTAATTCAAACACAAACCAGAAAATTTACCCCATTCTACCTCAAACCAGGACACACGTATTTTTAAAATTTAAGAGTATCACATCCATCATGCAAAAATGTCCATACAATTTGTTTTTGGACAGTATCTAGCTATATCAAAGGTTCTTTTCAAGTTAGGCTCCTGTGAGGTGTTGTAACTACAGCATCAAAGTCTGGTTTTGATGTTACAGGTTTTGAAGACTGCTTTTCTTTGATGTTTTTATGAGGGCAAGACCTACATTGTTCTTAAAAATAGACCTTCTGGTCAGCATAAACTGTTTTTTTCTGTTGTACAATTGCTTTTTCTCTACATCGAAGCTTTAATTTGATTGAATTAATATTCTACTATTCTTTCACAATAATTGGAGATACTGGCTGTTTTGCATTTTGATACAGTTCATACACTTATATTCTGTAAACTGTTGTTGGTAGTAGAAAGCCAAGAATAAAGAATTGTCTCAGATTTGGATTGGAAAAGCACAACAAACTGGGAAATTTGTTCCACTTCAACCTAGCAAAGTAGGATTTGCTTTCAAGATTGCTATACAGCAAAAAAGCAACAACTCTAAGGAGGCACACACATGCCAAATTACTGAATCATAAAGCAGGACAAGGTGATCCAGATTTGTAATTCAGAAGTCTATGCTAGAAAGATGGAAGAAGCCAGTGGTGAGTACCTGCTGCATTAATTTTACCACCACAGAAGCAGGAGAGAAAGCAAGGATGGAAGCTGGTCTGTGCAAAGTATTGACCCATGATGTAGAACACTTAGTTTGCTCCTAAGTCTGTGTGTGAGCTACAGGCCAGAAACAGTGCAAAAAGATCAAGTATGCATATCCAACATCTACTCTGTTCAAAGTCGTACTGACATTGAAGTATTTTTTTAATTAACGGAACTGTAGAAAATGTGTATCTAGACACATTTGGACCATGTCTTCTTTAAGATGTCCATATATTGTAACAACTGATGCAGAATTTTTCTGCTTGCTGGAACTATCTCCACAGAATGACAGTGGCTTTTGCCACTAAGCTGCCTGAGAACAGCAAGAACCATTAGCCAAGTAGCTGGGCATCTGAAACAAGCTGGCACATAGTGCTTGCACTGGATATTTCTTACTAAGACACCAACCAGTTGACTTGCTTGGAAATTGCTGGTAAAGAACAGTCAGTCACCTGCGCCAAAATACAGGCTTTTATCCTGGATGCCTAATGTCTAGTTATATTGACCTTTCAAATAACAATTGCATCCGAGATAACTCTCTAAAGAGCACCCCACCCCCTAAGTGCTATCTTATAGAAACAGGCACAGCAGGCTTCTGATAGACTTTTTGTTTTGTTCAAGACTGTCATATTCCTGTGATTCCTGTTCTGCTTTTATTAAAAACTTTTTATCTACCCATAATGCAGTCACAGCTATTGCTGAGGTCACATCCTCTTGTAGTTGCAGTCAATGCCTTATCCAGGGACTTCCCTGTGCTTCACATTTCATTGCTGTTCTTAAGAAGTTTTTTCTAGCTGAGGTGAATTTCTTGCTGGCCACAGCATTTGCTGGAAACAACATTATGACTCCTCATAGCTCTAATTTTGTAAAACTGGTTTACTAAGCATAGATATAACCATATCTGCAGATTCTGCTGTGGTTTTATTCCATTGTAATATGTAAGTGATGCCTGTCATTCAGTGCCAATTGTTCAAACGTTCCTCTCTACCTTTTGTGAGAGGCTGGCATCACATTGCATAGTCAGCTACTGGGTAAAGAGAGGAGCAGCAGCCAGGTTCCTCAGCAGCTCATGCTCGAGTAAGCTGCCACAGAATTGATGCCATTGAGGTTACAGGGCTTTTGATATCTGCAACTACTAGGGCATTACAACCTCTCAGGAGGCAACTTCATTGTTTGACATGGTGCAGGCTGACACTAGCTACCAGATTCACTTGGCCATTGCTGGAGATCAGGGTCTACTTTGGGAGGGTTAACTAATAGAATGCTACACCTTGGAGCTCTGAGAGTTTGCCTGCCAGTTCTACAGCATCCTTACTCCACTCTAGGATAGGAGCCATGGGAATACACTATAGAAGAAGTTGTGGGGAGCCTGAGAGTCAAGGGACTCTCCCTTTTGAGAAGTGGATTTTTAATACAAGGAAGCTAGCAGGTGACAAGAAGCCAGAGAGCAGGGCCTAAAAAATTGGAAATAAACTGGTTCCAACTTTGTTGAATCAGTGTCTCCAGAGGAAAGCTATTCCGTCAGAAGATTTTTCACCTGATATTATGAATAGAACAGTGAAAACGGCACACATTGCAGGGGGAGATTTTGAAAAGGTCATTGACTAGGTACCCATTTTCCACTTTAGCATATTGCAGACTGAAAGTATATTTCGAGAGCAGAATGATGCCCAAGTACTCAATTGCCTTTGGAACTTTATCTTTTCTTCTCTGAAAGTCCCAGCCTAAATGTCTGGTACTCTTGCTGCATACCAAGGAGAGCACTTTAGAAAATTCCTCCACATGTGATTTGTGGCAGTGAATTATATTATATTCTAAAGATTTCAAAAGTGCACTCCTTTTTTGCTTATAGTATTTTGTCCTTATTTATATGTATGCAGTAGATTAAAATAATAACCTTTAAATACTATTTGAGCTTTTCCATAGACTTAAGTTTGACACTGTGCATTGGAAAGCACATGAGCCTTCTGCAAAGGCACTACAGTCACATGGCAGCACAACTAAACAAAATAGAGATACAGAGATTTTTCAAATGCACTTCTCCACTAAACAAGTGGAGTGCACTTCAAAATCCAGTGGTTAGAAAGTTAGAAGTGCGGTTTCATCTTGAAATTTAAAAAAAAAAAACCAAACATGAACGAAAAATTTGTTTTGTTTGTACTCTAACCCACAGGCACCCCTCCTGGCACATACACCTAAGTGGGGGAAAAGAAAAAGAAATAAGAGTCCAGCAAAATGTGGTTTTGCCTGGTGTATTTTCCCCTACTAGCTAAATTAAACTATAACTAAACGGAAGCTCCTAGTTCTAGGAAATGAATAGCAGAGTACAAGAATGGCAAGAGGTCATTCATACCTCCTCTTTGTCCCTTGTACGTCCTTTGAAAATAAAGAAGGTGGTGCTTTTCTATTATGCTGCTCATTATCACACTTCCTTGAGCATTTAATCCCAGAATAAAAGGAAACCAGCACTAAAAGAACTCAAAAACCATATATTCATGTTTCAAGTGATACAGCCTTATCTTCTCTACTGCATGGCAGTTCACACTAATTTTTGCTTCTTCCTGTATGCAGTTATTGATATAAAATTAATGAGAAGAGTCACAGAAATGATTCTACCATATTGTATTGAAAATTGTATGTTCAAAACAATATATGATCTGAAGGCATTTTATAGTGACAGAAATGCATATCAACCCTTATTAAATTATACTATAGCACGGAGCATAATTTTCTTTTTAATTATTTAAAATGAAAAAAATTGAAATGTGAATTTTTATTTAAATATTTTAGTTATTTGAAGTGTAATTGCTGCAAATGGGATTTTCCCAGATGGTAGATAATTACAGTGCCAGGCACAGACTGCTCTTTGGTGTCATGATATAAAATCTGCTGTTGCTGGAGGTCTTTTCACTGACGCCAAGTGTTTGAGTCAAGCCTTCTGTTTACTGTGCTTTTGTTGGTTATGTTTATAAATGTGTATTCTAAGAAGTACTTGCAGACCACTCCTAGTCAGGCAGGAGGTAGGGTATGAGGCAGGTATTTGTAGTATCATGTTCCAGGTTCCAAGGTGCTGAATTCTTTCTCAATTGCTTCGAAAAAAACAGCAAAAGATCCACTGCCAGTATTTTACTTGTTTCACATTGTTTCACTGAGTGTCTAGGCTCTCTACAAATGCTCCCAGCAGTTGTTAAAAAAATCAACTACATTTGAGCTATAGCATATGACATTTCTGGAAAAGAGAGTGCAAAGTAGCGTCAAGGCTGAATAGTTAGAAGACTTAAAGGCAGGACTTTGGGTTATTCTGAAGTGGAGAGTAGAAGGAAGAAGAGAATAAACTTTGTAAATTCCTTGAGATAGATGTAAGATATTATTCAAGGACAGTTCTTTATGAACTCTCTCAAAGTGATATTGGTTTTTTTACACACCAATTCACAGACATTTATTGATGTCTGTATAAATTTTTGTTGCCAGTGTAGTAGCACTATTATGCAAGTGTAACACAAAAATCATATGCCTTTAATTACATTTAGTGTGGTGTATGCTTCCATTATTATATTCCTAAACTGGTAAGAAAAATAAAAAGGCAGAGTTAGATGCACACAAAGTTCCTCTACTATCAGAATCATACTTTCATCTAAAGAAAATAGCCACCTGTGTCTGATGTAATATATGACTGGTTTTGGAAAAGAGGATCAGACTAGTCCATTAGTATGGAGTAATCATAAATGCAAAGAAGTGTCTCTTTGGTGCAATGTTCTTTAGAGAAACAATGTGTTCAGATAGTTTTGTCAAAAATATTTTCAATTTCTCAGTGTATATTTTATTTTTAAAATGTTCTAGGCCATTGGTTTTTGTAACCTCTCTGAAGATTTAAGACACAGTTTTGTTAGAGGGCCACTTTAAAAAAAATAGTAACATCCCTCAGTTTCTGTTTAAAACATAACAGAAAGCTATCCTTTGAAAAAGCACATGGAAACACTGTAATTTGTAGGAGCTGGATCAGAAAAACACTGATTCAAGGTGACAAAGAGGTACTGCTGTGACCAGGAGGAATGAATTAACTTCTACAAAGTGATTTGTCTTGAGAGCTACACACACAGCACTATCAAAAAACGCCACAAGGTTTAGAAATAGTACATTGTATGCATGACAAAATCTTTTTCAGTCAACTTTTAATGACAGTCCTTCATCAGAGCTCTTTTCAGTTTAAAGTAGCTGAAAATTTTTTAGTAAATTTGGAAGGTATGTTTTAAACTGAGAACTGTAGCATCTGCTTTAATTGTTACTCTTCTCAACTGCATCAGCATCTCACCTGTTCTTAAGCTCTATGCAAGTTTTCAGTTAAGACAAGACTTGTAAAATATTTTCTACGAGACTATGAAAGGAATGGAAAACAAAAAAATAGCTTCCTTTTTTTAGAGTGTAAAAGTTGTCACATAGTTTTGAATCCAGATATCATTACTTTCCCAAATCCTATCCCCACTTGCAGCTTTCTTTCTAGTGTTTAGGGATTTAGGGATGCATCTCGCCATGAAGCTGATGTACAGCTAATGCTTTGGGAGGAGAATTTTTTTGCACTTTGATGAATGAATAAGATGAAAGATCTACAGGATTTGAAATCAAAACTCTATGTTCATTTTCAGTGTGTTATTCAAGCATTGTTGAGTAAAGGTCTGTTAGAAGTGAAAAGAGGACACAAAATGAGTTATTTCTGTTGCTTTATGGGCAATACAAATCAGTCAACTATACAGCATATGTAAAGGAAAATTTTTCCATATACCACTAAATTGTTCCAATGTATGAATAACAGTAAGCAACAAGAAATGTTGCAGTTCCAGAGCCATTGAACTTCAATGATTTCTCTCAGAGACAGCTTTGGGTTTACTTTTGAGAGACACAGCTAAAATATAAACAGCTGAAATAAAAAATTCATGGGTGACAAGAGGAGCATATCAGATTATGGTTGAAAAGAAACCTCTAAATTCCAAAGGCATTTGGAATGGTGAAGAGTTTGGAAAGGTGAAGAGTTACTCAAGTCCTGGTGTTTTGTGCCCTAAAATCTTAAGCATGACTAACATTGCTTAATCATAGCAATGTCGATTAGGCAAGATTTCATGTCATTGTTTTTTGAGACATCCAAAGTTTTCCCATCATAAGAATGATCTGAAAGGGTGAGCAATGCTTTCACCCCTCTAGACACTACTGAACCTGGCAAAGTGTCTAAAGGGGTTTATTGCAGCTCTAACCTCCTAAAATTAATATTGCTCCCTAATGCCTGTGAGAAATTTGCCTTTCTGATATGGAATTTGCACAAGCTCCTCTTCTCCCTTTTTTGCATGCCCAGAGCCACTCTGCTCTGAGAAATTAGGCCTCTCAATGATTCCAAAATGGTCCAGAGGAAGGACTGCAGTTACTTGAGAAACTCTAATGTGTTCTCCAAATATGATGGATGCACCAGCAACAGCCATGCAGTCTGTGACTGATTCAGTGCTGCACATACAGTCCCACTTGGTAGGTGTGACTGGAAGGACTGCATGACACCAGAGGGCTGCATTGTAATATTTCTTTAGTCAGAAGGAAATCAACAACCACACAGCATGTAATGTTATTACTTTTATTTTGGAAAAAGAGGAGGAAACAGTGCTTCCTTCCTCTGAAGAACAAGCTCCAGGCTGAATTCAAAATGGGCAGAGGCAGCACACTTTAAGGCAGGATAGGAAGGTAGATAATGTGCACGGGTTTGTAGTTTTTTATTGACTTGATTCAGAATGCTTTCTCCTCACAGCTAGGCCTGAGGATTATCCTCAGCAGGTGGCTAATTTCTCTCCATGATGTCTACTGGAAACCAAGTTGGGCTTTGCCATTCTCCAAGTTAGGAGCAACAAGTGTACTGTTGGTTTCATACCTGTGAGTGATGTTTAAAAGTGTAGTTTCGCTCAAGTTAAAAGGCTTCTTGGCTTCTTTTTTAAGGAGAGATTCTGAAGAGGTGGAGACAAAAGTAAAGCAGCCATGTGAATTATGTGTGGTGCTGCACATGACTTTCAAAGGCTTGTGGAGAACACCAGCACTGAGGTTATCAGTTTGCTGCTTCCGCCCACTGAGATCATCTTTAAACTCTAGTGACAGAAAGTGAAATAGGTTCTACAATTTCTCTGAGGCTAGCACTTCTGAAGGAAGAAAAAAAAAAGCAGCAATAGTTCATGATAATTTTGTTAACTACTATTATTACTCTGAGCATTTGGAGACAGTTTTTCTTAATAGACTTTGTAACTGAATGTATTCATTAACCCTTTAACACCTTCCTAATGATAACTGCGATCTTCTGCCAAAAGTAAAGTGCAATAGTTCTAAATAACAAGCAATTACTTTGACATAGTAAAAAGTAAAATACGACAGTTCTAAATATCTAGCAATTGAATCATTCATGGAACAAATATATTCATTTACAGAAAGATTTATTAGGCTCTGTATAATGAAAGATAAAATAGCCTTTAGATATACCCTGCATGTATTGGAAAGTGTACCAGTGAGTTACTTGATTAATGAGAATCTGAGTCCAGCTCTGGAGTTCTTAGCAAAGGAAAGATATGGTTCTGTTGGAGTGGGTTCAGAGGAGGGTCAAGAGGATGATCTGAGGGCTGGATCATCTCTTATGAGGACAGGCTGAGACAGTTTGAGAGAATTGGCATTGATGGCAGAGTTGGAGGCTGGAGAAAAGAAGGATCCAGAGAAGTGTTGTTGCAAGACTTTCATTGCTTAAAATTGATTTATAAGAAAGATGAGGACAAATTTTTAGCAGGGCCTGTTGCAATAGGACAAAGGGTAATGGTTTTATAGTAAAAGAGAGAGGATTTAGACAAGATATAGAAGAAAAAAATTCAATTAGGGTGGTGAAGCACTGGCATAGGCTTCCCAGAGAGAGAGTGGATGCCCTGTCCCTGGGAACTGTTAACGTTCCACATCAGATTGGACAGGGCTCTGAGCAACTTGATCTAGATGAATATGTCACTGCTCCCTGCAGGGGGTGTGGACTGGATAACCTTTAAAGGTTCCTTACAACCCAATATTCTATGATTCTATGATATATTAATGCCAGTTTTGAGGCAGCTATACTCGACTTTTTTTTTTGCTTTTAACCCAATTTTTATGTATGGGGCAATTTTATAGTTAATTTTGGTTTGGCATTCCTTTATTCCCTCTCAGAAGTTTCTCACTGTGTCAGCCTGGGGTTCACAATTTGTTATACTTCTATGAACTTTAGGAATAACCTTTTTGTAACTGTTTTGCATTGGGTGTTCATAAACACTTTGATGTAGTAGAATTCTGCTTTTGACTGTTTCCAGCTGTCACCACTTTGTGGGTGTCAGTCAGTGCACACAGCCTGAGCAGAACATATCACCTTTCCAGAAAATATTTTTAACCTTGTGGATTTCTAAAATTTTACTCCATTAATTTGAAAGCTAAGATTTTGCATACAGGCAATCTGTAATATTTAATCTACTTTCTCAGCNGCAGGTGGCTAATTTCTCTCCATGATGTCTACTGGAAACCAAGTTGGGCTTTGCCATTCTCCAAGTTAGGAGCAACAAGTGTACTGTTGGTTTCATACCTGTGAGTGATGTTTAAAAGTATAGTTTCGCTCAAGTTAAAAGGCTTCTTGGCTTCTTTTTTAAGGAGAGATTCTGAAGAGGTGGAGACAAAAGTAAAGCAGCCATGTGAATTATGTGTGGTGCTGCACATGACTTTCAAAGGCTTGTGGAGAACACCAGCACTGAGGTTATCAGTTTGCTGCTTCCGCCCACTGAGATCATCTTTAAACTCTAGTGACAGAAAGTGAAATAGGTTCTACAATTTCTCTGAGGCTAGCACTTCTGAAGGAAGAAAAAAAAAAGCAGCAATAGTTCATGATAATTTTGTTAACTACTATTATTACTCTGAGCATTTGGAGACAGTTTTTCTTAATAGACTTTGTAACTGAATGTATTCATTAACCCTTTAACACCTTCCTAATGATAACTGCGATCTTCTGCCAAAAGTAAAGTGCAATAGTTCTAAATAACAAGCAATTACTTTGACATAGTAAAAAGTAAAATACGACAGTTCTAAATATCTAGCAATTGAATCATTCATGGAACAAATATATTCATTTACAGAAAGATTTATTAGGCTCTGTATAATGAAAGATAAAATAGCCTTTAGATATACCCTGCATGTATTGGAAAGTGTACCAGTGAGTTACTTGATTAATGAGAATCTGAGTCCAGCTCTGGAGTTCTTAGCAAAGGAAAGATATGGTTCTGTTGGAGTGGGTTCAGAGGAGGGTCAAGAGGATGATCTGAGGGCTGGATCATCTCTTATGAGGACAGGCTGAGACAGTTTGAGAGAATTGGCATTGATGGCAGAGTTGGAGGCTGGAGAAAAGAAGGATCCAGAGAAGTGTTGTTGCAAGACTTTCATTGCTTAAAATTGATTTATAAGAAAGATGAGGACAAATTTTTAGCAGGGCCTGTTGCAATAGGACAAAGGGTAATGGTTTTATAGTAAAAGAGAGAGGATTTAGACAAGATATAGAAGAAAAAAATTCAATTAGGGTGGTGAAGCACTGGCATAGGCTTCCCAGAGAGAGAGTGGATGCCCTGTCCCTGGGAACTGTTAACGTTCCACACCAGATTGGACAGGGCTCTGAGCAACTTGATCTAGATGAATATGTGACTGCTCCCTGCAGGGGGTGTGGACTGGATAACCTTTAAAGGTTCCTTACAACCCAATATTCTATGATTCTATGATATATTAATGCCAGTTTTGAGGCAGCTATACTCGACTTTTTTTTTTGCTTTTAACCCAATTTTTATGTATGGGGCAATTTTATAGTTAATTTTGGTTTGGCATTCCTTTATTCCCTCTCAGAAGTTTCTCACTGTGTCAGCCTGGGGTTCACAATTTGTTATACTTCTATGAACTTTAGGAATAACCTTTTTGTAACTGTTTTGCATTGGGTGTTCATAAACACTTTGATGTAGTAGAATTCTGCTTTTGACTGTTTCCAGCTGTCACCACTTTTTGGGTGTCAGTCAGTGCACACAGCCTGAGCAGAAAATATCACCTTTCCAGAAAATATTTTTAACCTTGTGGATTTCTAAAATTTTACTCCATTAATTTGAAAGCTAAGATTTTGCATACAGGCAATCTGTAATATTTAATCTACTTTCTCAGCAAAACACCAAATTAATTCAAATTTGAAGAGGACCCTCTATCTATAGCAAAAGCATGTTCTCAATTATATATTGAATTAAATAAGGGATAGGAATATTTCTGAAAGCTTGAAATTTATGGTTTCATTAGAATGAAAAATTAAATCTAAAAATGTGTAAAAATTCACATTAATCATTTAGTTTTAGTGCATAAATGCAGATGGCTTGCAACTAAGCTTCATTTTGGAGTGTAAGTAGTAATTACCTAGTGACACCTCATGAGCTTCATTAAACCCCCGCTTTTAATGAAAGTGGGGAGCACTAGGGATCTGCACAAATAAGAGGATTATGGTATTTAATCAGCACAAAGCGGTAATGATAAAGCTTCATTAGATAACATTTCCAAATGTGAAATTGAGGAAAATGATCTTCAATATAATTGGTTTAAACATTCATTGAAAAGTATTTTATTCATCAAATTCTCTTTTCTTCTGTTCCCGAATGGGTTCAATTGTATGAATAAGTTTGGTGCTTGAAACAACCATATTTAATAGATGGAAAATTCTTTCTGACAAATTATTGTTCCTATACAATACCGCTCAGCAATTATTTTTAGTATTCGTTAGTATTTGATGCACACCATTGGTGATATTTAGTGGTTACTTTTGTATCAAAATTGCTTCTGCTCCATAGCTGGCCTAAAAATCATCCACAAAACAGGAGTTCATATATAACCATGTTTACTTGAGAATTTATAGCATAAGAATGCTGAAATACTTTTCAGTCTTATGAACATCAGAATTATAGAATTGCCAATGTTGGAAAGGGCCTTTCAGATAATCTAGTCCAAACATCAGTCCCAACACTGCAAAAAAACAACACTAAACCCTATTAAATTACATACACAATTTCATATAAAGAAAGAAGAATAGAAAATTGCATTCATGGAAAGGGATTGTCCTTATTTATTGAAAACAAAGGTTTCAACTTCTGTGCCTTATGTTTTCAGGCATTATCTCTCACAGAATAACTGATTACCAGTGTAAATGTTAGTCCTGGTAAAAGGGAACATATAATATTTCGATTTTTATTTCTTTTTTTTTTGGTATGCTAAGAAAACGTTTAACACCTAACAGGAAACATAGATTCTGTAATATCATACTGAGTTTATCATATAAATATTGCTATACTATGCATATGAGAACATTATAGGAGAAAAATGTAATAGTATAAGTATACCTGGAACACTGCATTATAATTTACCATACATATTTTGTGTAATGTTGAGAGCCTTAATTAAATAAGATATACTGGGAAACACTTCTCAAACATAAGGAATTAGATGTGCTACTGCTACACTTATGAGCAGGAATTTTACTTTCAGAGAACTGTGTGCTTCTAACTTAGATTAAACATTCTTAGCACTTTGAGTACCTGTCAGGAAAGATATTTGTAGCCAATGATTGCTTTTTCTTTCTCAAAACTCCACTCTCTTCCAATGCCTCTATATTTAGTATTCTCCAGAGATGTGATTCTTTGTTTATTTTCAAGCCTTTTCTCATTTATGCAGATTTTACTTCAGTATATGTATAAAAACTGTTAATTTTCATCTTGCCTTCTGAGAGAATATATAGCTATATTGTGGAGGAAGTAGTAATACAAAAGACTCATCTTGACAGGCATTTTAGATTGGTTTGAATGAGGTTTTAAAACATCTAAGGGAATCATCCTCTTTAAATACATGACAGGATTTTAGGGTACGTAATTGCTATATGTGCATAGCAAGGTGTCCTGGTTTGAGGTAAAATAGGGTAAATTTTCTAGTTTGTAACTTTACTTTTCAGCTAGGCCTCTTCTGTCTGACTAAACTCTGAAATTAACTGCACATTGTTCAGACACTGTTCACTCCCCGACTGATAAGACCAGGGAATGGTATGCAAGAAGCTCTTATTTTCATTATTCACTATGGTGATTGTCCTGGTTTGAGGTAGAATGGGGTAAATTTTCTGGTTTGTGTTTGTACTAATATTTTTACTTGTTATTACTGTGTGTAAGATTGTTTACCGTTGTATAATGTTTAAAGAAAAACGGAGGAATTCGTGGAGGATGGGCACAGGCTAGGTAGTTTAACGATGCCCATCAAGGAAGACAAAAAGAGCGATCGAAGCCTTAGGCCGACCTTCGGCAGACCTGGCCAGCGTGGGGGAGGTGCCGAAGCACTAGTGAAGAAGGAACTCGTGGTCGGTTGTACCGGAAAGAGAAACTGCAAGGGGAGGGTTCTACATTGATGGATGTAACATGTAACCAATGTATTCCATCCCATCTGCCTCATGCCCTCAATGTATAAAAGGAGGGATCGAAAGGNGAGGCCTTGGAGCTTGTTTGTGAATCCATTGTTTTGGGAAAGAGTCCTCTATGCGATGGGAACTAAGTAGGAGTCAAGAACTCTAAGAGGAGGGTCTGACAATCAATGTAGAACCCTCCCCTTGCGGTTTCTCTCCTTCCTCTTTCTGGTACAGCCGACCACGAGTTCCTTCTTCACTAGTCCTTCGGCACCTCCCACAGGCTGGCTCCAGCCTGGCGAGGTCTGCCGCAGGCTTCGATGGCTCTTCTTTGTCTTGTTGATCACTCTCCTTTGTCTTCCTTGATGGGCGTCGTTAAACTCCCTAGCCAGTTTCCATCCCCCACCAATTCCTCCGTTTTTCTTTAAACATTATACAACGGTAAACAATCTTACACGCAATAATAACAAGCAAAATTATTAGTACAAACAAAAACCAGAAAAATTACCCCATTCTACCTCAAACCAGGACAAATACTTTCTTTTCTTTCTCACACTAGCAAACTGAGGTCCTGTATTTTGCTGGTTTTGCTGTATTTGAAGTCACCCTTAAATGTGTTACAAACACATTGATTTCATATGCATGCAAGAAATTTTTCTGCTGTTGATTTTTGAGTTCAACCATTATCTGATGTGTATTCCACACAATGTGATCCTACTGCGAAGATTTATTTAACATTTTGTTGAAGTAGAGCAAATGAATATCTGCTATTCCTAAAAGACACCAAGGAATTTTTGACATTTTTTGTTTTGTGTTCTGATAATGTAATATTTTGCCTTTTCATTTAGTCTAATATTTTACTGTCTCATTCCATTGCTTTGAATATTGGCTGTATCTCAACTTGCAATATTCTCACGTCTGCAGCTTTATGATCTGTTAGAACTACTTTTCTAGACTCCTCTTCCATCTGTCTATACATAGATTTATTTCTTTGTATGTAGTCATGCAGAACTTGTGCTTATGCAACTTATAAGGATCACTAAGATACGTGCTTAAACTGTATCTGGATAACTACACATAACTGCAAATGGCCTACATGCTTCAGAAGATGCATGAAATTATCACATTTCTCCTATTGCATTTTGAATAGCCCTAAATGCACAATTGCTTATCTTCCATTTTATTGATCTCTCAGTGAGACTGATACTTAAGGGATGGCTTAGAAGAAAATTATTTTGATATTATCTCTTTCAAGCAAAGGCAATTTGCAATTTCAGTATTTTTATTGAAAAGAATTATTTCAACTTCTGTGCATTATACTTTCAGGTCTTACCTCTTACAGGATAATTGATTACCAGTGTAAATGTTAGTTCAGGTAAAAATTAACTTACAATATTGGGATTTTTATTTCCTTTCTTTCTCAATTTGCTCCCTTTGGCAGCACGTACACTAAAATTGCAATGATGAAGAGAGGATTAGTATGACTCTGAGCAAGGATGGCATGCAATTTAAGATGTCCATGCAATAATGCAAGTCAAGAATTATTCTAGGAGAAATTTTTTTTCTGATTTGGCAAATGCAATTTTGTATGATTTAATCTGTTTTGTCATTAAAGGACATAATAACAAGCCTTGCTGTCATTGCATCAATATGTAATTTAGATGTTCAGTGCAATGATATGTTTGTGACTAATTTTCTTTAATTCTGCATTGATTCCTTTATTACACCATTATGTTTACAATTTCAGGTTTTCTAAAATTCCCATTTCTTCCACTTATATAGTATAGCAATACTTTTACTGTGTCAATAGTAATAATTGCGTTCTATTTAAATGTTAGCACTTTATGAGGTACTCATTACACTATGCATTAGAGCCTTAACAAAGTATTAGTGCTGCTATTTTTCTTATTAAATTTTATTTAAGGCATTTTAGAACCCATGTATTTTCTCTATCACTGTGGCCACTTTAACAGAAAGTAAGTTATCATTGTTTTCCTTTTTGCTTTGCTCTGAAGGTTCTTGCTAACCTGTTTTCCCAGAAAGATTCTAATCCCTTTTAGTTGTATTGCCTGTAATTCTGAAATTTCTCAGAATGACATTTCTGTAGCAGTCAAATTCTTCACATCACAATCTGAACAGAAGTCATATTACAGTCAAACATATACAGCCCTGTGTTTTCTCATTGTTAAATAACCTCAAAGAATAAGACATTTAAAAATAATCCAGTCGCACATAGAAATCTGACCTTCTGGAACGGGGGGGAGGGCATGCACATTATTTTTCAAACATTTCAATCTTTCATAAAATCTCTATGTTTAAACTAAAATTGCTTTTGCTTACCTTGAAACCTTATCTGATTTAATAAAATGTTTGCAACAAGTAGCCCTTTCACTGAGAGGAAGTTGAAAACTCATTCTGGCACAAAATGATTCCCATGTCTTTATCTTCTTTGACATTACCAGAGTCTAGAGGTGAATCCAAGTTCATTTATTGCAGCAAGAGATTTTAGTATTGTTCCTTAAATCTGAACCTGTCCATTATAAGCATTTTTGCTGTCTAAGAAGCACTGCCTCCAGGCTCTTGGAACACATGCAGCTGTTTAATTTTCCAGCCATCTGTCTAGAATGAAGTACAAAAATAATATACAACTTAAAGCATGTGTGACACTTAGTACCAGAGCTGTTAATGATAGAGGGTCAAATACCATAAAAAAAGAACTGAAAGCCTTTCATTGTCATCATAAATGACTGTTTAGTTTAAGTCAAACTCTTCATTATTGATGCTCACGTAATAAAATAATTTATTAATATTAATATTTTGAAAATTACTTGTCTCACATTTGAGCTCTGCGCAGTCAGAAAAAATTTAGACCACTCTGAGGACTGACCTTTGAGAAGCATAAGAAAAAAGAGCCAAATTCACTTACTTGTTGATCCCCAACGAAGGCATAATTAAAAGGAGAGAGCAATACCTACATTATCTATGTTATATGTTATCAATAACAATCATATCTAACCCTTTACAAACTCTAGATGCAGTTACTAGTTATTCTCAGCCTTGCAGTCTTGATGAGTTTTCAGTCAGATATTTTGTCTTTCATGCAGCCCAATGGATTGAAAAAGTTTTCTCATCATTTCTCCCAGGATCTCATCAACTCTGAGAGTTATCATTACTCCTCTTTGCCAGCTTAAGAGTGCACTCACTCATAGTAATGAGTAATTTTGCTTATGCAAAATTATCTGCATTATAAAACACTCCTATTAGCTTATGCTGCCATTAAGCACTGTTACCTAGGGTAAGCCTGAAGATCCAATGGGGTGCTAATGAGAAGGAAATAGTGATAAGGATAGGAGAATAGTGTTGGCTTAATCCAGATTGGCTTCTACCAAAAGCACATCAAGTCATTGTCTTATATTATCCCAAGTATATTGTTATAATCCACATTTAAGCATAGTAATTCCAGCTGGATCATGAGATGCTTGGTTAATATAATAACATGTAAACAAATTCTTGACATAAGGTTTAACATAATAATACTTTATTTGAAGTTTGTTGGTCAAGAAAGAAGACCCCAAAAAAATGCATCAGAACTATTGTATGACCAGCATGTCTGATCAAAGTGATAGAGTTGTTTTGGATTAATATTGAGAAACATTGAGGAGATATAGAAGACACAGGTAGATTTGATGCTTGTAATTAATGTCAGTTCATAGATAATTTTAGACATGAATTGAAATTTAAATGAGTTCTCTTGTGCCACAAAAGTAATACAAACCTGTTGAAGCTGTGGGCTAGGAAATATTATTCTATGGGAGATGTAGGAAATGGTAGTTTTATGTCTTTTTAATAATTAATTTCAAAATTGATGAAATTTATACTGTTGTTATGGAGTGAATCTGATTTTTAAAATTTCATTTAATGCTAATAATGCAACTGATGTTATAAATATATTAATTTGCAGTGATGTAAACACAGAATCAAAACACATTAGTACTGGTGTAAAGAGTAAAGTAAAGTAGTAAAATCTAAATTGATGAAAGTTTAAATTTTTCACTATTTTGAACTACAAACTTGGCTTAATAGAATATTACTCTTGATTACAAGTAAGTTTGTAAAGATTTAATTCTATATTCCTAAACACTTAAACTTGCATACAGTATAACATCAGTTTCATTTGAATTATCACGTTAATAAATTAATTCTGTACTTTAAAAAATAATTCTATTACCTGTAGCAATTGAATTTTAGCATAAAAACTTTATACAGTATCTTAAGGTGAAAATTGTTTCTAGAAACACCTTCAGCACAATAAATATGTAAATGTAGGATAGTTCTCCAGTAATTCACCTTCTGTTTTATATTAACAAATACATTGAGGTAAATTAAAGGCCAATTTAAACATACATTAATAGAAAAGAAGCAACTTGTAATGTTTCAATTTGGAAAAGGCAATGCAATTAAAATCAGGCAGCTGTTGTGGAAACTTTACTGTTTAATGGGGAGAATTATAAATTATGATTTATAGTGAGAAAATGCCATTTTTTTTAAATGGGTCAAGAAAGACTTAAACATACTCTAAATGTGTTCTTTATAAGTTTTTAATCCAGCTCTGCATGATCTGCAAATTGTCATTTCAGTGCTAGCCAGATATATAATTTGTACTTCCTGTAAGAAAATGGAAAGAAAAGTAAAGGTAAATAGAGTTTGTATATTTTAGTCATCCTACATCCTCAAAGTATCTCTATAAAGACTCTTTTTATGCGGTTTGTTTTCTTCATATGAGCACTGGACATTTCATGTACCTAGGAGGAACATTTGTACCATAGACTAGTAAAAAAAGAAGGAAGTAACATTATTTGAGAGATGATATTCATAGTGAGAATGTGAAGATATGGAGAAATGTTTATATGGAGGAAAGCATTCAGATTATTAATACAAAGTTACATCAGCCACTTTCTACTCTTGAAAGACAGTCAAGAAGCGATTTAACTGCTGTGTAACATGATTACATCTATGAATACACTAATGATACATGTGTATGAATTATATGAAGATAAATCATGGCAGCAAAATCATCAATATCTGAATTTTCCCCATAATAATTTACATGGTCAATGGAATAATCTGAGATTATCTTGGCCAATAATTCTTTAGCTTCTTCATAAAACTGTAGAGGTCTTAGTCATGATAGATTTTTTTTTTAGTCTCCTGATGCTTTCTGCCTCCCATTGTATGGCAGTGTCAATTCAGTTCTGGAAAGCCCAACATAACAAGTTTTCAACCTGTGACTTGCTGGAATGAGACAGGTATTCAGCAATGACCCAGAGATTTTCTTTTACGTATGCCAGAAATGGTGCAACCAGCAGGGAAGATTGAGATGGCTTTGTGCAAGGTAAGCTACTGCTCAAAAAGTGAAACTACACAATTAAGACAATATTAATTCCATTGGAAATTATTGTCTTCAGTCAAAATCTGATTGAAAAACGCTGCCATGAGTTTTATTTAAGTGCAGATGGCTATGGATTATTATCACTGGTGCTGCAAACAGGAGCACAAGGCAGATGGCTGCTGTCATTCTCAGAGATATTAGCATTCCAGGAATCAAGAAAGTACAGAAAATAATACTGTAAAGAAAGGAGAAATTATTAAAATTTGGGAAATTACTATGAAAAACAAGCAAACAACAGAAATAAGAAACAGAGACCAAGTACTAAGGAACCTCTCAATGTCCTGATCCATTTTTGTAGCCTGTTAAGTCCTGTGAATCCACAGTAGGAAAGACAGGTACAAACATTTTACAATTTAGTTACATGTGGTTAAAACTCCAGCATTCCACAAAATGGATAGAACCATATTGCAGATTTTATCCTCGTTATATGAAGTGTAAAATGATAAGCATGGAAAGATGCTGTGCACACAGTTTTAGGAATTGGAAGAATGATGATTAAATATACAAAAATTGTTAGTTGCTCAAATGAACATTTGAGACTGCACTGAAACATGATTGTCAGGTCCATGGATGAAGGGAATGTGTGAGTAAAAGCTTGTGTGCATATATATATGTCAGAAAGACAAATAGCTGAGCTTTTTTTAATGAAACCAACATTCAAAGCACCCTCACCTTAGCCCTGATTTTCTCATTTTTTTTACAGCACACTCTATTGAGTTGGCCCTGGCTGAAGGGCAAACACCTACAAGGCTTCTTGCTCACTCCCCTTCCTCAGCAGGACAGCAGCTGAAACTGCAAACTCAGGATACCATTGATTAAAAATTAAATTACAGAATCTAAAATACGGATGTGTGGCTGAGCCATTTTTTTTCCAGAAAATGTAATTTCTTTTATTCCTTAGAACTTCTAATTGAAATTGCCATCTTTCTTGTCCCCACCAAAGTAATTCTGAAATCTACCTCTGATTAAGCAGAGAGAGTGTATCACCCCTGGAAAACTTAACCTTAAAGTTTCTCACTTACAATAGCCAATTATGTGCATTGTTAAGTGCTCAGACTTTGACAGCTTTAAAAAATGCTGTTATAAACATCAGTTGTTTATGACCCCACGACTCTAGGACACAATCTATTTGCAGATTGTCAAGTATTTAATCTCTGGTGACTGTGAGATAGATCATATATCCCTGCTTGAAAGCTCTTCAGTAGTATTTTATATTTCCTACCATTAGCAGTGAAGTTTTGGGTCCAATAAAGTCCATTCTGGGACAGATGTCTGTTCTTCTAGTTCACTTCTGCACTAGCTATTAGAAAAAAAAATCACTTGAATTTATCATAGAAAGAATCCTATTTGTATTAGTTTTCACTCTGGTATGGTAGCAGGAGAAACAAAATGACTCTGTGTATGAGCTGTTCCAAAAAGAACTTACGAATCTTAATGTTATCAGATTTTCCAATTTACTGTTTTAAAGGAAGTATCTGCAAAGAGTTCACCTCTAATGCTGAGTGGCTGGAAGAAAATATAAAGTTGTCAGAAAAGAGATATTCATCTGCTGCCCAAAAGAAAAGATACTTCATACAGAGGGCATCGAGGGAACCAGTCAGAGAGGAAAGCTATTGCAGGAATGAAATAAGAACAGTACTGTATCTGCTGAATATGATAAAGACTGGACAAAGCATATTAAACACCTTTGCTAGACTAGGTTGCTGTATAACGAAATGCAAAACTGTTAAGAAGAAGAGAAAATGTCACCAAATGTCAGGAGCTGAATACCCACAAAATAAAATGGAACATTTCACTTGAGATAAAAGCTGCACAAACTCCATGGAACTCTCACTATCAAGTCCTAAGAGAAGAGAAAAACCTTAGAAAGAAAATGTCAACCCTAATAGAGAGTTGAACAGAAAACAGCTCTATTGGGACAGAATGAAAAATAAAGTACAGACTGACCTGAATGAACGGCCTGGTACATGAGTCTCCAGATTTTGACAGAAAAAAAAAAAAATTTGAATTGCAATACAAGGTAGTAAACTGTGCTAAGAAAAATTAAATGATCTGTGGAAGTCAGTCAGTGAGTGGTTTTGTGTAGTAGATCTTACATGGTTAGTAATTTTTGAAGTCTTTTTCTGGTGTAAAGGAAAGAAGTATTTATCTTTCCTGCAGTTAGATGCTTTCATCCTTCTTTGGTAAACAAGTTCAATACTGAAGGCACTCAGGTACCTGGAGAGCATAGAACTTGCTTTCCATTCTTTACCTAATGATTCTCACCCTCTGTTGTTTTTTTTTTCAAACATCCTTCCTGTGCATTCAGGGGTGAAATTTCCTCAAGAAAAGGATAGATTTTTTTTCCTGAGTATGAAATCAAGACCTAGTAATGTAAATGATGAAGCATCCATAATCTATAAACCTGTGGATAGTTTTGGGGTTTAATAAAAATAATATGTATATATTGTATGAAGTATAGGGAAGGAAAAAAGATGCAGATAAAGCAGGATTCTGGTAGAAGAGATCTATTACTTTGAATGTAATGGAAGATTTTGTTTCTACAAAAAAGGGAAGAAACCAGCTCAGAGAGGAGGTATTAGGCCTCTGTTTGCTATGCGTTTTCTACCTAGATTCTGAGAATATTTTAAAAAAAACAAAGAAACAAAAAACCCCAGAAAAAAGTAAGAGCCAAGAAGTCTTGCATCTATGTAAGGCAATCAATGTAAGCCAGGAAATGTCTGCATTGTCCTCTCAGTGATTACAGCAAGAGTAACTAACCTAAAATTTGACGACTGGTTGCACTAGGTTTGGCTGGGATTGAGTTAATTTTCTTCCCAGCAGCCCATATTGTGTTGTGGTTTTAAAATTTGTGACAGGCTCATCTCAGTGTTTTTGCTATTGCAGAACTCTGCTCACCATGACATTCCATGACCGTGAAGTAGTGCACGGCTTCTCCTCTTTCTTCCCTGAACCACTGGAAGCTGTAGAAGAAAGGTTCCACTAGGTTCTCTGATTCCTAATGTGGTAGTGCAAATCAGATCAAAAAAGCAGGCACACCTAGGAGTGAGATAAAGTTTGTGAGCACTGAGGATGTTGTTCACGGGAAGGGAGGAATGTTAGCTGGTGCTTCAGTAATTAATGGTTAAATTACCCTTGGGTAGTATGTAGTAGGTAGCATAACTTTACAATCTGGTAGCTTTAAATTTCATGTTCAATTGTAGCAGTGGGAGTTAGCACACAGGCTGAAGACATAATGAAATTACCGTAGGGAGGAACAGACTAATGAACTGAAGTCCAGCAAAAGTTATAGCTACTTTGCTGTCATCTTGGAAATCTGTAAATAAAAACTTTGAAAACCATTGAGGGCACTAGGCAATGAATTTTATGTGTATATGAGCATGAAATATGGATTGGTAAAGAATAAAGAGTTTGCTATATTGTCAAGTAGGTACTTGGGAAAAAAATCACTTGGACTTCATTTAATTTCCTTTGCACACATTTTTAATCTTGTTTTCATTTCTAATGCAAACCTCCACAGAATCTCTCTTCGATTATACTGAACTGGTTTGTGTCAAATAGTGCATATACAACTTTGTGAGTCTTTTAACTCTTCAGCAGTAAAACTTAGAGCATACCATATGGTTGAACTGGAATTTAATGGTTTTTGCCTACCTAAAAGATTCTGTGATTCTATAATAATAGAGCTGTGAAATTTTGCCTTATTGCAAAGTAATTCTAAAACAGCCCTTTAATGAAGTGGCTGGTTTTAAATCAAGTTAAAATACTAGTGGAACTAGTACTTTAGCAAATGTAGCTGAAAACTGATAGTAAGTATCTTTTCTTCAAGGCACTTTAATATGATTTAATAGATTTTAAAATTATTATTTAATTTTCTGTTCTTAGGAAATGCAGTATGAATATCAACTATAATCCTTTACCTGCTATAGAATTTTGACAAACTACCTCTTGATCTTCCAAAGGAGGGTGCAGCCTTTCCTTATTTCATAAACTTATATACTTAATGGGACAATACCTAGATAGCATCATCTTCCAAGCTATTGTGGGGTTTTTCCTGGATTGTTACGTCTGATATACCAGTATCGCTTTAGTTTCAGTTTTAACCAGAACTGGATACTGCCTAGCCTCTGAATCATTCCAGTATCATGGATTCCATACTGTGCCTTCAGCTCAGTTCCTTCCTAATATCCTGTACTTTTTCCTGCAACTGAAACCTGCTAGCTCTTGCCCCATACACCACTGTAACACAGGAAAAAATCATTTTGCCCCTGTTCTACAACATTTAATGTAATTAAAACTTACCCTGTGTTTCCACTTTTGTATTTAGGCTAGAGAGACATCCAGACTTCCTGTGTTTGCTGGACATCTGACTACCTGCTGATCTTCTCTAAGCTGTATCAAATGAATTGCCATATTTCTTGGACTGCAGTAAGCAAGTCTACTTTATTTGTGATGTCTGTGCCTATGGTAATTAGAGCAGTGAATGGGCATTTAGACTATGATGTCTTATAATTCTTGTATTCTTTTCTGCAAATTGCTACCTAGGCAGTTTCCTCCTCTCCTGTCCCCTTTTATCCTATATATATATCACTGCTGTTGACCAATTTCCAGTTTGACATCTGCACATTGTCCTGTAATTTAGATGCCATCTCCTTCATCTTCACTAAGCATCCTCTGCTCCACCAACCACATCATTAATGAAATCACTGAATAGATCGTAGATCAAGAACATTCTATATGTTCCCCAAAACATTCTGAAATTCATCATGTTAACTCTCTGTCCACAGTTATCCAACTATTATGTAGCAATTAAATCTGTCTTCTTATAAGCATATATTATGATATAAAAGGGTATGATGTGCCCAGCTTTTGCAGAGTTTTGCAAATAATTTAATGGAATATTTCTCTCTTTTTTTTTTTTTTTTCCCCAGAACTAAGCAAAAGCTAACTCTATTTCTGTGGTTCCACTCTGACTTCAAACCGGGACATATTTGCTCAAAAAATTTATATAACATTCCAAAGATTTACAAATTAACTATTTGCTTATTTTTGATAAGTTTCAGAAAGTGAATGCTTTGATATATATCCCTGAAAAATCATCATTCTCAATTTCTGTAGCCGTTGTTTAATTAATACAAAATATAATAAACCAGCACAGAGATATAAATAGCAAGAATCTAAAATAGCATAAACAAAGCCTGAATGAAAAGTTCCTACAGTTGAAAAATATAATATGATTTTAAAGAGAATCCTTTAATCCTTTCATCAAGCACTCCTTGTAGCACATACATTTAGGCTCTGAGTACAGTTCATATGATGAAAATTTTTATTTCAGGTAACTTTTCAAAAAAATATGGGGCACTAATTCAGGACCAGGCATGTACTAAGAAATTAATGAACACAACAGAAGTCTCTTTTTCCCCCAACTTATTATTCATTATGATATCTCAATCTATCTATCTATCTATATTTAAATTAATATTTCAAGTCACCTCAGTGGTAATACAAACAGTCACACTGCAAAAATAGTGTTAGAACTACACAGGAGGGCTGGATTAGTAGGATGAAAGAGTAGCATCAGCCTGTCAGAGTACTTTGTACTACTGTGCACTACTAGCTTAATCAGAAACATGCAAATGGCATTGTTTTCATGCTGGTAGATCCCATTTGAATTTAAAGTCTAACTTAACCTCAGGTGAAAACTTACATATATACATGGGAATTGAGTTTTCAATACGGTAAAATTCCTCTTGTTCCATAAGCTAGCGTTGAACTGAAAACAAGAGCACAAACCACTCACACACTTCAGTAGTACTTATATTTTCAGTAGCCCTCAATTTCTGTTTAACTTTATTCTATCATCAACCCTCTTCATACAATAAAACACATAATCAAAGCAAGCAGCTAAGATAAAAGTGAAAAAAGGCAGTAGAATCTCCGCTTTGTGAGTTTTTTTCTAACAAGCTTAGTCTTTGATCATTTCACATTTGATCAAAGAGTTCTTTGATGCTTTCTAAAGAAGCACTGAATTATTGGAATAAAGATATAGAATTTTATTCACATTTTCATCTGAAGAAAATAAGTGAAAACAATTTTCTGGTAGTTTATATTTGAGACATCTAAGGATGAATGAATAATTATGAAAAAAAACCCATAAATAATAAAGGAATATAATCTAGTTGCAAACAGAAGTGGAAAACAGTAAAGAAAGCTAAGTATATAATGTATTTCTCCTGGAAAATGTGTCTCTGACAGTCAAACTGAAATAATTTTTTTCAGCTTGGAAGAAAAGGTATACTTATGAATATCAAAGTACAAAGTGTATTGCAGATCCAGTTCTAGGATCAGAGCTGGAACAATTTTCCTGTAAAGAATACTAAAGGAAGAAAAAGCCAGGAAAAAGCAAATATATTTTTAGCTTTCTGCATTGTTTGTGGAGTTACATAATAAGTAAGGTGGGGATTTTTGTTAATTTTTTATTTCTTCATTTGCTTTTTAATATCTCTTTGCAAAGTTATCATATTGAGAGCATGTAAAGCCTGTAATTTGGAATGAAAGCATGTTTTCTGGCCTTAATTGGAATATTTTAGTTTGATTTTTGCAGTGCAAATGGTGAAGAGTAGCCAAAAAAATCAAATCAAATTCAAAGTTGACTTTCTTTCGGGTGGTTTTTTTTTCCCTTATTTTATTCTGTTATCTATTTTTGACTTGATAAATAACCCAGAGTTACAAAGTGCCAGAAACTGCAGATAGAAAAGCCTGAAAGCTCTATTTAGTCTAAGAAGGAAAGGATTGCTCTTCATTCCAATTATATCATATGTATTTTAATCAACTCAAATTAGAACACTAATTTGTGATTAGTGGTTGAATAGTGTGCAAACTTTAGAAGGTAACTACTAGCTACTCTCATTTTAGGAGTTAAAGCTGTATCTACCATGAAGGTAATTGCATGGAAATCCAATCTAGGTCTCAAGGATTTGATTGAAGTAGTCTTAATAGAAATTCCTGTCATTCAGTATTTTGAGTTAAGTCTTTTCCTTCAAAAGAGATTCCAAATTATTTTGCATGAAAAGATAAAATCTTCAAAAAATTAAGCTGATGTTTATTGTAGTTGTTAGGATCAGATTTTTATTACACAGCTTCTAAGCTTCTAAGGTTAATTTGACTCACCTTACAATGCATAAAGGTAAATAAACAAGAGAAAATTTGGAAAGAAACTGCAAAAAGTCGAAACACAGGCAACCAGTTCCTGAACACACAGAAGGCTTGAACAACAGGGAGGAAAAAACGGAGTGCACCTTGAGGAAGGATAACTTATTTTTCTCTGTAGTGCATGGAACGCAAGGTCTCAAAACTGAAAGGACTATTCAGGTGACTCCTCTGTCTTCTGCCTAGCAGAAATTAAGTTATTTGAAGCAGTCTGAGAACATGAATTGAAGTATTGTGTAGGTCTTTCATCCCTTCTCAGAAAATTCTGTTACTTGAGGCCAATCAGCCTCACCTCCATCCCTGGAAAGGTAATGGAAGAGCTCATTCCAGATATCATCTGGAGGAAGGCATATGGAGGAAAAGGTTATTGGGCAAGGTCAACATGGATTCACCAAGCAGAACATATCCTTAATTGATCTAATAGCCTTCTGTGATGGCATGACAGGCAGGGTAGTTGAGGGGAGAGCAGTAGATGCTGTATGCCTCAAATTCATCACGGCCTTTGACACTGCCTCCCATAACATCCTCATAGGTAAGCTTAGGAACTGTGGGTTCAATGAGTGGACAGTGATGTGGATTGATAACTGTCTGAATGGCAGAACTCCAAAGGTCATGATGAATGGTGCAGAGTCCAGTTGGAGACCTGTTTGCAAGGGTCAGTACTTTGTCCAATCTTGTTCAATATATGCATCAAAAACCTGGATGAGGAGATAGATTATACCTTTGTCGGGTTTGCTGAGGACCCAGAACTGGGAGTGGTTGCTGATACAAGAAGGCTGTGCTGCCAGTCACTGAGGCCTGGAGAGACTAGAGTATTGGTGAAGAAGAACCTACTGAAGTTCAACAACAATAGTAGGGTCCTGCACCTAGGGTGGAATAACCCCATGTACTGATTATTGTTTAGGGATTGACCTCTGTAAAGCAGCTCTTCAGAAAGGGACCTGGAAATCCTAGTAGACACACTGACCATGAAACCTTGTGCCCAATGAGGCTGATGGTATCCTAGAGTGCTTTAAAAAACAGTGTGGTCAGCAGGTCAAGGGAAGCTTTCCCCCATGTCTGCTCTGCCCTGGTGAGGTTACATCTGAATTACCATCCAGTTCTGGACTCAGTCCAAGAAAGATAGGGAACTACTGGAGAATCCACCAGAGGGCTATGATGGTGGTCAGGGCTGAAGCATCTTTTGAAGAAAGGCTGAGATACCTGAGTCTGTTTAGCCTGGAGAAGATTGAAAGGGGATCTCATCGATGCTTATAAATATCCAAAAGGCAAGTATCAAGACCCTTTTCAGTAATATCCAGCAACAGGAAGTTCTGAGTATGATGAAAATTTCTTTACTTTGAGGTTGACGGAGCATTGAAACAGACTGCTTGGAGACATTGTGGAGACACCTTCTCTGGAGACACTCCAAATCCTCCTGGACATGATCCTGTGCAGCCTGTTCTAGACGAACTTGATTTAATAAGGGAACTGAAGTCCCTTTCAAACTCTGCAACTCTGATTCTGTGACTTCCTAACTCACTGAAGTTATACTTATCACCCTAATAGTCTTTTCAAAAAACTCTTGGAACACTGAGGAAATTTCAGTGTTAATTTTTGAAATTAATTATTTGAAGGTCTGGATTCTTTGAAGTTGTGTCACTCGAGATCCACATAGCATATTAAAAAATATTTATAATGGGAATAAATGCAAAGTTATGCATTTAAGAATAAGAATCACTGGAGATTTTAGTGAGAGAAAAGCTGCAACTTTTAGAAAACTCCAGGAACTATAAAGGTAAGTGATTAAAACCAAAACACAATATAGGGCTATAGCTAAAAGGGTTGATATAATTTTTATATGTTAGCAGTAAGCAGGACTGAGATCTCATTACCCATCTGTCTGCAGCACTGGTAAAATCAAGAATGAAATATTTGGTACAACCTGGTACTCAGATTTTAACAGATATTTTATAATTAGTACAGGTGAATAAAATCTACTTACTATAACCATTTAAAAAAAAAAGAAAAAAAGTAACTGAGAGGGGTCATTCTGAAAAATTGTACTTACAGACCTTGTTCACCAGATATTCACCTTACTAATTTTGAAGTTAATTATTGAACTCTGATATATTTCTGAGCGCACATTCATTGCCAGGATGAAAATACCTTTCTTTTAGTTTGAGTCACTTATACTTTTAAAATCATTACAGGAATCTTTGTTTACAGTCACTGATAAAAGATCTTTTACATTTTAATAGTGTTTCTTCCCCTTGTATGGCTTTAGCTCTGGAGGCTGTGCTCCAGTTTCTTTGTAGGCTAAGTTTTCCATTGCCATAGATTTGACATAATATGTTCTAGCTGATTTCTTGTTTTGCTGTATTTGCTGAAGAATGAACTTTCTTTTTATTTTGCAGGTTTCAAAAATAACAAAAAAAAACCCCAACCAGGCAGCCAGACTCAGGGAATATGAAATAAATAGAACAATCAATAGCAAGCATAAAATACTAGATTGAAGTAGCAGAAAAAAACAGCACACAGAACAAAGAATGGGATGTTTTTGTAGAAAATATTTGTTACCCTATTGAGAGTACTGTAGTGACGCATGGTAACTACATTTGCTACTTTTTCTTGAAAATATATAAATAAAGTTTTTCATAAGGCAATAAATTTTAGAAAAAGACAGAACTATCTGACATTTAAAATGGTGAAACACTAATAAAACTGACAGATTTTCTGTAAAGAGTATTTAGATAAGAAATTACTAAATAATATAGTTGAAATGAGAATTATACAAAAATATATAAAACATACAATAAATTTTAACACGGAGTATAAAGTAATACAGAAATGCATTCAGTGTCATTGGGGCTTATTAATATTAGCATTGGTTGTGTGCTTAGTGTTTGATGAAAATCCTGTGAGAGTTTATTTCCAGCTACTTCAAAGGATTCAGGCTAACCTGCAGGAGGCTGGTTTACATCAGATCTACATTGATAAAGGAAAAACTTCCCTTAGGTAGTACACTTCTTGGGGATGAAATAATAGGTAAGAGAGATCCTGGCACACTGAAACCTGCTGAAAGCCTAAAAACTCCAAATATCAAGCATTCTCAAAACCAGTCACAGTAACTTCCTGGCCATATTTTGAGAATGACAAATATTTCCAATGGATTCCCTCATCTATACATTATTTACTATGGTATTCCAGTCACTTTTGTAATAGAAACAAAATAACATGCACATTCCCATATGCTTCCTGTCTCTTTGCTGATACAGAAAATCTATACAAAACAATGGTCTCCATATTGTTATTTTAATACAAATTTATTTTTCATTTAGAAACTTTTCTTCTATGTAACAGAAAATAAGTAGCTTGGTTTTTGTGCAAGCAAAACAGAGAATACCTCAAACTTGTAGTCATATCACTGTTCTTGTAGTTTTGTTTATTCAAAGCAACACTGATGCAATGGATGTTGTATTGAACCTAGATACATTTTTTCCTTCCGATACTTATCTGTAGAAGTGCCACTACTTGCCTGTCCTGCTGTATTGGAAGTTATTTTGGTGCCTGATTCCAAAGGCTCTAGTTTCTTATTACTGTCCTGTCCAATTTTTCAAGCACACTGAAATGACAAGCACAAGACAGAAAGTTCTTGTTGCCCTTGAGCTGGCAAAAAACTTGCCTGGTCATCTGAATTTCAAATTAAGGTTTGTAGCTGGATATTATGGTTTCATTTGGTGATTTTGTTTTTAAGCAGTGAATTGATTTGCATATATTTTGATCCATAAGCAGGGCAACCAGATATGTGCTGGAAACGTGTTTATTTCAGCACACTGTATCACTCAGACATGAGCACTGTTACTGTTGAAAACTCCACAAATATCATTTTTTCTCTTCTTGTCATCTCTTCAGGTCTCTGAGCAGTCGCTGACTAGTTCCTTGAAGGTGATACAGTCAGATACAGTTTCTGTGGCTTGTAGGGGCAAATAAATGATCCTTGGAAGGTTCCTTCAGCATCTGTGTTGCTTTTCATGGTGGACAAGGCATGTAAAAACTGAATAAAACTAATAAGCAAAAAATTGGGAAAAAATGCAGGTTAATTCCTCCCACCACTTCCACCGTGGAGTTATAAAAAAAACAGGGGCATAACTGTACCCTTACATAAGTTTATATATATTTTTTTCTGTTCTGTTTTTGTGGTAGAACAGCTTTTTACTTTCTCTTGCTACTGATTGCCAGGAATCTTTTTAATCTGAACCTATCTTAGTGAAACTTGGTAACAGAGAGATATTCTATATAGCTGGAAACCACATAATTCCAGCTGACATGTATTCTGTGTACCCATAAATTCATTATAGAATCATAGAATAGTTTAGGTTGGAAGGGACCTTAGAGATCATCTAGTTCCAACCCCTCTGCCATAGGCAGGGATACCTTCCACTAGATCAGGTTACTTACTGCCTTGTCCAGCCTGGCCTTAAACATCTCCCCTGCTTCTCTTGATGCAGCCCAGGATTGAGTTGGCTTTCTGGGCTGCAAGCGCACTCTTCAGAGCTGCACTTAAGCCACTCTCCACCCAGCCTGGATCTGTGCTTGAGGTTGTCCCAGCCCTGGTGCACAACTTTGCACGTGGCCTTTTTGAACTTCATGAGGTTGGCATGAGCCCATCTCTCAAGCCTGTCAAGGTCCCTCTGGATGGCATCCCTTCCCAATGGCATGTCAGCTGCACCACAAATAAGAAGAATTCAAACACGTTTAAGATTCTAGTCATTTGAAGCTTAGAATCCACCTGTTTCTTAGAGACCATTATGGGATGATTTCCTAGATTCTTTGAAATGTGAAAGCATTGATTTCCTTGTGCTTTTTGTGATTTTCCTTGTGATTTCCTTGATCAATGCTATGGCTTTGTCCATTAATGATGTGGTGGGCAACACTCATGTAGATCCAAGATGTTAAATTTCAGACAATTTATGAGTGCTCATATGCATCCTCTAATCATAAATATATATGTGCTTTCTTATTCAGAGTGCTCCTAGGATGTGCAAGCAAGAAAATGGAGGCTCGGGAACCTGGAGGACAGTCATGGATGTGCATCAAATGGTTTTGTGTGAATTTTTCTGAGTCTGAAAGAGGCAATGAGTGTAAGGTGAGCTTTGGAGTTGCTAGTATGATAACTGCAATTCACAGATGAGTAATACAAAGGACAGAGTGTCATTGCTGAGATTTCCACTTTCCAAGGTAAAAAAGCAGTGTGTGTACACTGTGCACTGGTTGCACAGGATGTGACTCTAAGGATGGAGGCAGGCTTACAGTTGCTGATCCCAAATCACAAAGATTCCTAGTTCTAGCCATAGCTGAATCTATGCATAAAAACCACCTGGACAGCTCATGAAGTACTGACACAATGCATCTGTGGTCCTGAACTCATATCCAGCTACTGTTCCTAAGGAAAGGGTAAAACATCAACATGTAATGTTACCCTGTTGTTTTGAGTGCTACATTCAGTTGTGATTTTCAGATTTATAAAAGGATTAAGTAAGAGGATTCAGTGCTGTATGATAAAATACCAAAAGAAAATGACAGGCAGATTAAAAAGTTAAATATAGGGAAAAAGAGATAGGGCAGAGCTTCAGTAATGACTAAATGGTAGACACCAGAAATGAATAAAGAGAAGGCAGCTATTTTCATGTTCCTTTTGCTTTGCAGTTATAGACTATAGTTCAGTGAGGCAGAAGTGATATACTTAAAATTAGGGAAATCTCTACTTTGCATACATTGCAATTATCCTGTCAAATTTTCTGTCATTAAGTATTTCTATGGTAAGGAGAGTTGCAGGACTCAGAAATGAACCACATGCTTAGTCTCTGGTGGTGATAACATCAGATGCTGTATATTTTCTTCATATATTTTAAAAAAAGATTTTGCAAGTGAAAATACATATTTGTTTCTGGTAGAAATTTAGCTAGCTACTGCCCAATAACATTTAGGATGACACTTGTCATACATGAGCATTTGCATACGTGCATATATATATATATATATATATATACATAGATACATATATTACCTTGCAAAAAACCTGAGAGTTTTTTTGGCATTTTCTTTGAAACTAATAAGGAAATAGGAAAAGCCTTGGGACTAGTGATATAACAACCAAAAATTTATAAAAGAGAGACATGCTGAAGGACAAAGGGAGAAATCCGCACCATCATCATCTCTTCTACATAGTATTGAATTTACAATGGAAAATGTATGTGATAAAACACAGCCTACTGTAGCTTTTAGTTGCTGTCATGACTACTGATTGTGTCTGGTTCAACAACAATCTGTCTCTCTGAAATAATTGAAACAGATTGCCACTACAATCCTCGTGATAATTTCACACCATGTTTATTTTCAAATCTATTCATACCCATTGATGTACAGATGCCAATATATTTGTTTATCATCCTACAGATTTGCTTGTACTGTGTGCACAGTTCTAAGTGCACCTTGGCAGCCTATGTATATCACCACTGCTATTGTATCATCAGAATCACCAAACAGTTAAGGTTGAGAGCCACCTTGAGAGATCTTCTGGTACAAACTCCTTCTGAAAGCAGGCTCACCAAGAGCAGGTTGCTCAGGGTTTTGTCTGGTCAGGTTTTGAGTATCACCAAGGAGAGAAATGTCACAAGGTCTTTGGGCAACCTGTGAATTGTTGTCATCCTCACATTAAAAAAACCTCATACATTTTTTGCTATGTTTAAACAGAAACTCCTGGATTATAGTTTGTGCTGTCTGGTCTAGTCTTTGGATCCCATGGAGAAAAGTCTAGCTTTTTTAGTACTTCTTTACTTCCCCCAGCACATATTTCTATTATAATTACAATATCTCCCTTGGGCCTTTCCTTTTTCAGAATGAAGCCCTAGCACTTTCAACATCTCCCTGTGAGATGGATCACAGAATCACAGTCCTTTAGATATCTTTGTGGCTCTTTGTTGGACCCTCTCCAATATGTTCCTGTATAGTACTGGAAAAACCAAATCAAGACCCAACATTCCAGATGTGTCTCTGTGCATTTAATAATAATAAAAAAAAAGATATTTTTTCACTTTTCTTAGGCCATAATGACTTAGTGACTCACATTCTAGTGTCTAGGGAATTTTCCTTTATTGTAATTTGAGATGGAGTGGCAAAGACCTCTTTCACAAATGGAGAATGGGGAATAGCCTTTAAAATGTCATTTTGCCACAGGCACCAAGAGGCATTTATACACACTGATTATCAGCCACTGTCTTTTAATGAGAAATAGGATGTCATTTGTCATTGTAGCAGACCCTGCTGCCATTGTTCTGCCATTTTTAGCAATTTCCTAATGAATAATATCTGAATATATAAAACTGGGTATTTGGATTGCTCGCAAATGAATAAATGTTCAAATAAACTCAACTAAAATCACAAACTGGTTATCACTGAGGAACAGAGAGCTATGTAGACTTTTTTCTTTTATAATCCATTATTCTTAGTGTTAAAATTTCATTTAAAAGTAAAAGAAAAATGGATCTGTTTATGCCATCCAGGTGGTGGAATAATTTCACAAGTCATGTGGCCTTGAATGTTACCAGAATGCCAGAAAACAAGTGATGAAGCCTGAACTTCAAGAGAAACTCCCCACATCCCCCAAAATTTGTACACTTCCTCATTGCAGCTCCCACTGTCTTTGAATTAGATGTGAATTTAGACAACGATGCATACAGAGGCAGTTGCTGGAAATAAAGTAGTTTATGTATTCTGGAAAACTTCACTCCT